>JAJQKJ010001691.1:0-96099 GCA_029574335.1 Rana kukunoris | reverse complement strand
CAGACAGTCATTTGCATTATTTCCATTGTCATGTCACCTAACTGTCTTTGGAGCTGCTCTCTGGATTGTACAAAATCCCTCTCCAGATGAGATAAGCAATCTCTGAGCATGTTGGGTGAGGGGACATCAGGCATGTCTATGGACAATGTCTTTGCTGCCATCTGTTTCTCATGATTTTTGTCTGTAGATTTTAAATCCTTATAAACCTTGGCCTGATCTTTCATTTGGGACAAGGCAAACTCATACTCCTCTAGTTGCTCCTCAATGCCTTGTGCCATGATGGTGCCATTGCAGGGGAGGGCTGGCAGGGGGGGGGGGCAGGGGGGAAATCTCCCCCCGGGCTGGTGACACTATGCACAGCCGCCACTGCCAAATGCTGTTTTTGCAGAGCAGGAATATGCCTGCTGGAGCTCTGTTAACACAGGTCACAGCCGCTGCTCACCTCCCACTGTGCAGCTGTGCCTGTGTCAGCTCCGAGGTAGATGGCTGCAGAGCTGAGCTATGTCTTGTCTCACACATGGCTCAGCCTCAGCGCACACCAGCGCTGACATTGCCTTCTCTCTCTACACAGACACGAGGAGAGATGTAAGGGGTGCCTCTGTGCGCACTCTGATGTAAGGGGTGCCTCTGTGCGCACTCTGATGTAAGGGGTGCCTCTGTGCACACTCTGATGTAAGGGGTGCCTCTGTGCGCACTCTGATGTAAGGGGTGCCTCTGTGCGCACTCTGATGTAAGGGGTGCCTCTGTGCGCACTCTGATGTAAGGGGTGCCTCTGTGCGCACTCTGATGTAAGGGGTGCCTCTGTGCGCACCTCTGTGCGCACTCTGATGTAAGGGGTGCCTCTGTGCGCACTCTGATGTAAGGGGTGCCTCTGTGCGCACTCTGATGTAAGGGGTGCCTCTGTGCGCACTCTGATGTAAGGGGTGCCTCTGTGCGCACCTCTGTGCGCACTCTGATGTAAGGGGTGCCTCTGTGCGCGCCTCTGTGCGCACTCTGACGTAAGGGGTGCCTCTGTGCGCGCCTCTGTGCGCACTCTGACGTAAGGGGCGCCTCTGTGCGCACTCTGACGTAAGGGGGGCCTCTGTGCGCACTCTGACGTAAGGGGGGCCTCTGTGCGCACTCTGACGTAAGGGGGGCCTCTGTGCGCACTCTGACGTAAGGGGGGCCTCTGTGCGCACTCTGATGTAAGGGGGGCCTCTGTGCGCACTCTGATGTAAGGGGGGCCTCTGTGCGCACTCTGATGGAAGGGGTGGACTCTGTGCGCACTCTGACGTAAGGGGGGCCTCTGTGCGCACTCTGACGTAAGGGGGGCCTCTGTGCGCACTCTGACGTAAGGGGGGCCTCTGTGCGCACTCTGACGTAAGGGGGGCCTCTGTGCGCACTCTGACGTAAGGGGGGCCTCTGTGCGCACTCTGACGTAAGGGGGGCCTCTGTGCGCACTCTGACGTAAGGGGGGCCTCTGTGCGCACTCTGACGTAAGGGGGGCCTCTGTGCGCACTCTGACGTAAGGGGGGCCTCTGTGCGCACTCTGACGTAAGGGGGGCCTCTGTGCGCACTCTGACGTAAGGGGGGCCTCTGTGCGCACTCTGACGTAAGGGGGGCCTCTGTGCGCACTCTGACGTAAGGGGGGCCTCTGTGCGCACTCTGACGTAAGGGGGGCCTCTGTGCGCACTCTGACGTAAGGGGGGCCTCTGTGCGCACTCTGACGTAAGGGGGGCCTCTGTGCGCACCCTGACGTAAGGGGGGCCTCTGTGCGCACTCTGACGTAAGGGGGGCCTCTGTGCGCACTCTGACGTAAGGGGGGCCTCTGTGCGCACTCTGACGTAAGGGGGGCCTCTGTGCGCACTCTGACGTAAGGGGGGCCTCTGTGCGCACTCTGACGTGTAGGGGGGCCTCTGTGCGCACTCTGACGTAAGGGGGGCCTCTGTGCGCACTCTGACGTAAGGGGGGCCTCTGTGCGCACTCTGACGTAAGGGGGGCCTCTGTGCGCACTCTGACGTAAGGGGGGCCTCTGTGCGCACTCTGACGTAAGGGGGGCCTCTGTGCGCACTCTGACGTAAGGGGGGCCTCTGTGCGCACTCTGACGTAAGGGGGGCCTCTGTGCGCACTCTGACGTAAGGGGGGCCTCTGTGCGCACTCTGACGTAAGGGGGGCCTCTGTGCGCACTCTGACGTAGGGGGGGCCTCTGTGCGCACTCTGACGTAAGGGGGGGCCTCTGTGCGCACTCTGACGTAAAGGGGGGCCTCTGTGCGCACTCTGACGTAACGTAAGGGGGGCCTCTGTGCGCACTCTGACGTAAGGGGGGCCTCTGTGCGCACTCTGACGTAAGGGGGGCCTCTGTGCGCACTCTGACGTAAGGGGGGCCTCTGTGCGCACTCTGACGTAAGGGGGGCCTCTGTGCGCACTCTGACGTAAGGGGGGCCTCTGTGCGCACTCTGACGTAAGGGGGGCCTCTTGTGCGCACTCTGACGTAAGGGGGGCCTCTGTGCGCACTCTGACGTAAGGGGGGGCCTCTGTGCGCACTCTGACGTAAGGGGGGCCTCTGTGCGCACTCTGACGTAAGGGGGGCCTCTGTGCGCACTCTGACGTAAGGGGGGCCTCTGTGCGCACTCTGACGTAAGGGGGGCCTCTGTGCGCACTCTGACGTAAGGGGGGCCTCTGTGCGCACTCTGACGTAAGGGGGGCCTCTGTGCGCACTCTGACGTAAGGGGGGCCTCTGTGCGCACTCTGACGTAAGGGGGGCCTCTGTGCGCACTCTGACGTAAGGGGGGCCTCTGTGCGCACTCTGACGTAAGGGGGGCCTCTGTGCGCACTCTGACGTAAGGGGGGCCTCTGTGCGCACTCTGACGTAAGGGGGGCCTCTGTGCGCACTCTGACGTAAGGGGGGGCCTCTGTGCGCACTCTGACGTAAGGGGGGCCTCTGTGCGCACTCTGACGTAAGGGGGGCCTCTGTGCGCACTCTGACGTAAGGGGGGCCTCTGTGTGCGCACTCTGACGTAAGGGGGGCCCTCTGTGCGCACTCTGACGTAAGGGGGGCCTCTGTGCGCACTCTGACGTAAGGGGGGCCTCTGTGCGCACTCTGACGTAAGGGGGGCCTCTGTGCGCACTCTGACGTAAGGGGGGCCTCTGTGCGCACTCTGACGTAAGGGGGGCCTCTGGGAACCCCTGATTTCAGGGAGAACACTGAACTCTGATGTAGGGAGAGTTTTGTTGTAAGGAGGAACATTGTAGCCTCTAGTCTAAAAGGGAACTTTGATGTAATGAGTGCTCTGAGAACCCTGATTTACCTTGGTGTATTCACTCAGAGTCAGGAGAGAGAAGGGGGAGACTTCAGTCACAGATAGAGATGGATGGTGAGCTCATTCACCCCTTAGCAGCCAGCTCCTCTCATCCAGATGTATGAGTCTACTGGACTTCAAATTTCCCACCCCCACTTTTTTTCTGACCCACAGCTTCTTACAGATTATAGTACTTCATAATATACACACCCCCTTTGTCCCTAGTGGTCTGTCCAGTGTCCTGCATGCACTTTTTTTTTTTTAATTGGAAAAAAAACAACTTTATTGAACAGTACATGCATGGTACATGAATCGATATAAACCATTGTGACCAAAAGAAAAGTAATACATACATAGACGCATTGGATTACCTGAGTGACATAAAAGTATAGACCCAGCGGAGGTGTAGCCAGCGCACATAATAAAAGAAAAAAGGAAGAAAAAAAACCGGGGGTACAAAAAGGAGAGAGGGAAAGGGGGGGGAGTTAAGCGATAAGCACATCATGCACACGTCTCGCCATCCGCCAACCATCTGCCCCAGACCTGCTCATACTTAAGCGGACACCCTCTATGGACATAAATCAGTTTCTTATATGGGAGGGCGTCATTGACTTCTTTTTTCCAGCACTGAATTGTGGGGGGTAGGGCCTGCATCCAAACACGGGCCACCACCTTTCTCGCCAAGAAGAGCGTCTCATGTAGAAAGGTACGCAGGTGTTTATCAGCATCTAATTCCGGCAGCAGACCGAGTAGGCACATCTTTGGGTCTAGACTAGCAGGAGAGCCCATCTCGTCGTGCAGGAAGCGTATCACTTGCATCCAGTATGCTTGGATAACTGGGCAGGACCATAGAAGGTGATAGAAGGAGGCTGGGGTGTGGTCGCAGAGGCGGCACCCTGGATTGTACATGGGTTTGAAACGCGCTATCCTCTGAGGGGTCAGGTATGTCCTGTGTATGATATACAGCTGTGTGAGGCGGTCTGACAGTCTGGGGGAGACTTTTTTAGTGCCCTCCAAAATCTCATCCCAATCCTCATCCTCAACCAGTCCAACGTCCACCTCCCACCTAGTCTTGGCAGCATAAGCCAAAGCTGTTGTACTAGGGAGGCGGCGGATGGCGGAGTATAGAGTGGAAATTAGTTTGGCTGGTGCTGGTGCGGTGTCTGTGACTATGTCTACTATAGAGGGAACAGTCAGACGGGTTGGAGCCAGTGAACTGGGTTTGTATAGCATGGCGCAGCTGCTGCAAGTACCTAAAAAGAAGGTGATTTGGGAGGGAAAACTCATCTTTCAGCGTTTGGAATGTTTTAAGCCCCGTAGTGGTCATAATCTGGTGTATGTACAGGATCCCATGGCGTATCCACACCGCGGGGTCCGGAACGGTCAATAATTCAGGAAGGTGTGTGTTGAACCAGAGAGCGGTATGAGAATGGACTGTCCTGTGGGGTCCCGAGTTTCTGTAATGCTGTCTGCCATACCCTTCGGTGGTGCGTCAGCATGCCTGCTTTGTGCTGAGGGGGACGTCCCGTCAAAGGGGGTTCTGAGGACCCGACTGAAGTGGAGAGTGGGCAGGATCGTCAGGGTGCTCACAGAGCAATAGCTGGTACCGTGATCGCTCTGTTTTATTAAAATGATAAAAATGGACAGCTGGGAGGCAAGGTAATAATCCTGAAAATCTGGGAAAGCGACTCCCCCAATGTCACAGGGTTTTTTCAGAATTCTCCAAGATAATTTGTGTCTGTTGTGACCCCATATAAACGAGTTAAGAATAAATTCAATTATCCTGAAGAATTTTTGAGGTATATACAGGGGAGCATGCCATACTAAATAGAGAATCTTTGGGAGGAGTATCATTTTGACTAGGCTGACGCGTCCCATTACACCCAGGGGTAGTCTGGCCCATGTCTGTGTCTTGGTCTTGATCAGGGTGTATAGGGGTTCAATGTTTAATAGTGTGTAGTCTGTGAGGGATCTGGTGACCTGCACTCTAAGGTACTTGATCAAGGAGACCCTTGGGAGGGCCAGAGGGGGGGATGTGAACGAGGGGGGGAAATGGTCGATCGGAAGGATCTGGGATTTAGACCAATTAATACTTAGACCCGAGTGGCCACCCATACGTTCTATGGCTTGGAGGGCTGCAACAAGAGAGGGACCCGAGTCTAAGTACAAGAGTGTGTCGTCAGCGTACATCCCAATCTTTTCCTCCATATTCCCTATCTTGAGGCCTCGAATACCGGTGTCTGCGCGGATCAGGATGGCCAGTGGTTCCACAGCCAAGGCGTACAGCAGAGGGGAAAGGGGACAGCCTTGTCGGGTCCCCCTCTCCAGCGGGAATTGGTCAGAGAGCCAACCGTTCACAAATACCTTGGCTTTTGGGGACTGATATAGGAGTTGGACCCAGCGGATAAAGTTGGGGCCAAATCCAAATCCCAAAAGGCACTCCCACAATTAATTCCACTCCACGGAGTCAAAGGCCTTGGCGGCATCCAGAGCCACCACGACCCTCGAGCCGATTTCATCATGGGACCCCTGAATGTTCATGAATAGGCGGCGAATATTCATGGCAGTGTTCTTTTCTGGCATGAAGCCTGTCTGATCAGGATGGATCAACGATAGAATGACCTGGTTGAGGCGGGAGGCTAGGATCTTGGCTTAGTATTTGATGTCTAACCTGTAGTAGGGAAATGGGTCTTATACGATTCTGGATATTTGGGGTCCTTACCAGCTTAGGGATCACCACAATTTGGGCCTCTCTCATAGATGGGGGTAGAACTCCTGAGTCAAAAATGGATTTATACAGATCATGGAGTTTAGGGTTAAAATTTCAGAGTAGGTGGCGTAGAACTCAAGTGGTAAGCCGTCTGACCCTGGGGCCTTAGATGTGGCTAAACAGGAGATGGCCTCGGAAATGTCCTCCTTAGTGATAGGGGCCTCCAAGAGGTCAAGTGTGGTCATCAGTCAATCGAGGGAATCTAACACTCGCCAAATAGTCCCCCTGTATCTTGAGGAGTGTGGGTGACTCGGGAAGTGTAGAGCGCACGGTAGAATCTCCCAAATTCCTCCGCCACTCGTTGTGGATCAGTAACATCGTTCCCCTGCTGGTCGGTCAACATCAACGACACCACCACTGGGGGGCGGGAGTCTAGATGGGCAAGATTACGCAAGCAATTTGCCAGATCGTTCCCCATATTCAAATACCCTTTGCCTACAGAAAAATATGCGTTGTTTGGCCTTCTCAATATGCAATTGGGAAACCTGCCGCGCCTGAACTTTAAGTGTATTAGCGGTGCTGGGCGAGGGGTCCCGACGGAACGTCTCCTCCAGCTCCTGTAGGTGATCAGTAGCCTGTTGGACAATGAGTTTCGACGATCGTTTAAGTCTGTTGATACGTGTGGAAAGCAGAGAGCGGGCGTGAAGCTTGAACATCTCCCACACCATATCGTACGCGGGCCGAATCCCTGTTGGCTGCAAAATAGTACTGCAACTCCGCCGGGATGTCATCCTGGTCCTGCAGAGCGGTCAGCCAAAATGGGTTTAGCCGCCAAGAGGGAGCAGGGGAGGCCCTCAAGAGCTGGAGCATGATCCAGTAGGGGGCGTGATCCGAGAGTACTCTCGGAGCAAAACCCACCTCTTCCAGTTTAGGCGTCAAGGACTTTGAAATAATGTTGAAGTCAATGCGTGACATAGTGTTGTGGCTGGCTGAAAAGCACGAGAAAGCCTGTTTGTGCGGGTGTTTGTGGCGCCAAGTATCAACAAGGGCAAAGTCGGTCAGTATGCGGTGTAGTCTGGTGTGGGTCGGCGGGTCGAGCGGGGGGTCCAGTATACCCATTCGGTCTAGAGCAGGAGTGAGGGTCATATTAAAATCCCCCATCCATACTGCTGGTATTGAGGGATATTGTGCCATAAAGGCAAGGCCCTCCTTAATTACAGCTGAGTTGTATGGGGGGGGGGGAATATAACAGGCTAGTAACAGGATAGGGGATCCGTTAACAGTGACGTGCATAAATACATATCTGCCCTGCTGGTCTGTCTGGAGCAGCACTAGATTGAACGGCACCCGTTTAGCAACAAGGACCGATACTCCTCTGGAATATGAGGTATGGGTGGCGTGATAGGCCCATCCTACCCAGGGCTTTTTAAGAGAGGATTGCAAGTGGCCTGTGACATGGGTCTCGACTAGTGTAATAATGTCAGCACGTTGAGACTTGAGGAACGTCAAAACGGCTGTGCGCTTGATCTTATTGCGCAGACCCCTAACATTCCACGTAAGAAGCTTCAGGGAACTCATGGCGGGTATAGGCTACATATGACAGACCGTGATTGGACCAGCAGAGCAGAGGTAGACACATCAGATAGCATAAAACATACCAGCAGCCAATATCGATAATGCATGCATGACAATAACATAGTACCTTTGACAGAAATAAACAGTTGTAAACATGGTGGTGAAAAAACTACCACTACATTACCCCTCCCACCCAGTCCAGTGCCACCCCCAACACGGCATGGACATAGCATCCCAAAACCAGGTATCAACGGGGGACATCCAATGTGGGAAACCCATTGGAGGCAAGGGACTTAATTTCGAAGAGGCATAGATACCTGTGGTAAAAAGAAAAAAAAGGGGGAAGAAAAAATTGTCAAACAAACAGGGGGTGAAAAAGTCCATAGAGATCCTAGGGGGGCGACTTCTTCTCTGAGAAGTGCGTGGGGTGTAGAAGCTACAAATGTGTAGCGTGAGCATGACAGTGCAAGGGGAGCCCGTCTGCCATCAGGGTGGTAGGTAAGGCAATGCAGAAAGTCTCAGTAATGTTTAGTAATCTGTTCTCCACAAGCAGCCCGCAAGAGAGGGGATAGCGGGGGATCACATGCCAGTGAGGTCACCCGGAGGCGGCAGGCTTGTTGCAAGGTCCAGTTAGGCCCAAAAGGATCTCCAGGTCCGCCCCCCCCCCCCCCGGGCAGGGGGCACACCCAATCAGTGCACCCGCTGAAGGGACAAACATCGAGACAGGATCAGGCAGCAGTGAGTGGCACATGGGAGAATAGGGGGTGGAAAAAATTAAGTACTCACAGCTTGCAAGCAGCGCAGTATACTCAGTCTCGTCGTTCCCTCTGGTCAATCCAGGTAGATGCCAACTCGGGGTCCTCGAAGAAGTGAGTTCGGCCGTCACATTCCACACGAAGCTTTGCAGGGTACAGCATGGCGTGCGTATTTAGGTGTAGAAACACGAGACGAGACGCCGCTTAACATCCTGAAACCTGGACCGCTGCCGTTGCACCTCATTAGAAAAGTCTGGAAATACGGCCACATGTGTTGACGTGGGGAATATTTCCCTTCTCTCTGGTCAGGCGGAGGATCTTGTCGCGATCTTTGAAGTTGAGAAATTTCGCTATTAGGGTACGCGGCGGGGCTCCCTGGGGAGGAGGGCAGGCAGGGACCCGATGGGCTCGCTCCACCGCAAACATCACAGAGAATGCATCCCGGCCAAAGGTGGAAGTCAGGAGATTTTCAAGGAAGCCTGCCGGGTCGGTGCCCTCAGCGGTCTCAGGAAGGCCGATAAAACGGAGATTACATCTTCGGAGGCGGTTTTCCATGTCGTCCTGTTTCGCGCTAATCTGTTGCAGCTGGCGACGCACCTCATCTGTGGTGTGTTGCAGGGGGTGCAAGATGTCTTCTGCTCTGCTAATACGGGTCTCCGTCTCCGCCACACGGTCCCGTAGGTTGGGAGGTCCTGCCGGATAAGGGACACATCAATTTTGACCTCCTCAATTTTGGCAGTAAGCGTACTCTGGCACATGGCGATGGTGTCAAGGACTCTATTAGTGGCCGCATCGGAATGTTCTGCTCCCGAGGAGGTGCCGACGCCATCCCCGGTCTGCTGCTCCTCCTCAAGCCGTCGGTACTTGGCCAGCTTGTCGACGGCCTCGGAGCCCTTTTTCCCTGGGGACATGTTTACAGAGCGGTCGGGGGGATACCAGGGTACACCAAGATGGCCGGTGCGGGCTAGGCCGGATCCTCTATATCTCCCCACCACCGTTGTTTAAGGAACGTCACCCACGGCATCAACGGGCAATGGCTGACTAGGTACAGTGTCCAGTGGCTACAAAGGGAGAGGGCAAAGTTCGGGGTGACCAGCGGGACCCACAGATCCTGTATAGGGCTTTGCCAGGGGAAGCAAAATGGCTGACACTTCGTGGGAACCGGGCCAAGACCATGGGCCGTCTCGGGAGCAGTCGCAGAGTGAGGAGGTGATGGAGGAGGGACTGTGAGCGATCGGAGGGCTGCTTCAGAGGGAAATCAGGCTCAAGGCAGGCTGGAAGTAATGGCAAGTCTGGTGACTTCAGGTGCAGCAAGATGGCCGCCGTTAGGGGAGCTGGGCCGGAGCCACGGACTGACCTGAAGAGAGCTGCAGGACCTGTAGTAGGCACAGCGGTGGCGTCTAGTGGCCGTCCGGAGATGGTAGCCAGAGGGGGACCGAGTGCTGTGTAGTCAGGGAGGCCGAGGAATTATGCTGGAGCTGCTGCCGGGTGAAGCAAGATGGCCGCCACTTCCAGGACTAGGCCGAAGCTGCGGTCTTTCCTAGTGCAGCTGCCCGGACGAGGAGAGCGGCGGTGGCCGCGAACGGCGTGTATCAGGCTGAGAGGCTCCGGGGGCCAGAGGGAAAGCAGGGTGAGCCCCCAGGGGGAGAGGATGGCACAGGGAGCAGGATTGAGGCAGGATGGCACAGACAGTAGGATAGGCAGACGGAGCTCACACTACAAACGTCCTACACCATGGCTTTCCAGGCCACGCCCCGTCCTGCATGCACTTTTATATAATAGACTGTTCTTTCTGCCTGGAAACTGTAGATTGTCCATAGCAACCAAAAAGTGTCCCTGTAGATCAAAAGTGGTTTTAGACCGGCTAGAAAAGGGCGATGTTTAATTAGAATCATTTGCAGAATTCAGCGATAGTGATTTGTGGGGAAATTCGTCATCGAACACTGAAAGTAATAATATTTATTATATTATTATTTGTTATCATTATTTATAGTTATTTATTATATTTTATGATTTTGTCTTTCAAACTTTCTCATACCCAGGATGTTTACTAGAGGTCGACTGATATTTGGGCGTTTTTAAGAAATCGGCCGATCATTCTAAAAATTAAGCAGATTTTCGGCTGCCACACTAAACCCTGCTTTCTAGTGCCCCGCTCCCGCTCCAGCAGCACGAGAAATTAATCATTCACCCATGCCGGCCCTTATAGAGCAGAAGAGAAACAAGCACTAGCCCAGCGCTGCCCCCCTACCTCGGCGGGCTGTAGCAGAGGAAGAAATAATCATGATCAAACATGTTACAAGCCCGAGCCGCTGCCACCTGTCTGACTATTAACTCCCTTCCCCCAGCAGGTGATCGTGTCCAGCGCTACCTCTCCTTCCTTCTCTGCATGGATGGAGGGTAAGTCAAAAATATAATGTGTGCTGCTGTGTCTCCTGCAGACTTTAATCTCCTTTGATGAGACACCTGGCTGGGACTGAAAAGCTGGCATTGAGTTGCATTGTGAAAATGGATGAGGATGACTCTGGGTGGATATGAGCCTCTTTACAATGTAACTCTCATCCATTTTCACAATGCAACTCAATCATCTTCATCCCCCTCCACAATGCATCCCCCACCCATGGCCAGCTCCATCCATCCATCCCTCTCCACAATGCATTCCTCACCCACGGCCAGCACCATCTATCCCCCTCCACAACGCATCCCCCACCCACGGCAAGCATCATCTATCCCCCTCCACAATGCATCCCCCACCCACGGCCAGCACCATCTATCCCCCTCCACAACGCATCCATGGCCAACACCATCCATCCCCCTCCACAATGCATCCCCCACCCACGGCCAGCTCCATCCATCCCCCTCCACAACGCATCCCCCACCCATGGTCAGCACTGTCCATCTATCCCCCCTCTATAACGCATCCCCCTGGCACGCCCAGCACCATCCATCTATCCACCTCCACAACACATCCCTCACCCACGGCCAGCACCATCCACCCCCCCCTCCACAATGATCCCAATCCAAATATCGGCCACATAAATCGGCACCATATATCAGCCATCCGCCGCCTCAATTTTTAAATATCTGCATCGGCCAGAGAAAAACCTATATCGGTCGACCTCTAATGTCTATTAGACTCTTGTTTGGACAGATTCAAGTGAGTTATTCCTAAGAATTGCAGGCCTACAATATAAAATGCCAAATTTCCATGCAAAACAATTGTACCGCTTTCAGCACCAAAAATCTGAAAGAATCATACCACCAGGGAGGTTAAAGTGGAGTTACACCTATTTAAAATTCAGCAGCTACAAATAGTGTAGCTGCTGACTTTTAATAATCAGACACTTACCTATCCCACGGTCCAGTGATGCGGGCGTACGAAGCTGGGCACGCACTGCGCAAGCCGCTTTGTGATTGGCTTGCCAATCTTCTGGGACCTAAAACGTGTCCCAGAAGATTGCAGGGATGGAGAGGTGATCCTCATTCCGACACAGCGGCGCCAGGGAGGAAGTGGAAGCCTCCAAAAAAATGACATGCCAAATGTGACATGTGAGGGGGTCACCTACACTTAAAGCGGAGCTCCACCCTAAAGTGGAACTCGCGCTGATTGGAACCCTCCCCCCTCCGGTGTCACATTTGACACCTTTCAGGGGGAGGGGGGTGCAGATACTTGTCTAAAGACAGGTATTTGCACCCACTTCTGGCCATAATAGGAAGAGGGCAGACTGCGGGCATGACATCACCGCTCGTCCCCCCCCGTTGTGTGCTGGGAACACTCGGCTCCCAGTACACAGCGGAAGCCAAACAGCAGGTGCAGCGTGACTCGCGCATGCACCGTAGGGGACCGGGTAGTGAAGCCGGAGCGCTTCACTTCCTGGTTCCCTCACCGTGGATGGCGGGGGGAGCAGCGATCGCTCGTCCTCTGCTGTGGATGGCACTGGACTCCAGGACAGGTAAGTGTCCTACTATTAAAAGTCAGGAGCTGCAGTATTTGTAGCTGCTGACTTTTAATATTTTTTTTTTCAGCGGACATCCGATTTAAAGCAGAAGTTCCATTTTTTAAGTGGTATCTGTATAACGGGCAGGCTTTAACCACTTAAGGACCCGCTCATGTACATATACGTCAGTACTTTAACCACTTAAGACCCGGACCAATACGCTGGTAAATGACCCAAGGTGTTTTTGCGATTCGGCACTGCGTCGCTTTAACAGACAATTGCGCGGTCGTGCGACGTGGCTCCCAAACAAAATTTGCGTCCTTTTCTTCCCACAAATAGAGCTTTCTTTTGGTGGTATTTGATCACCTCTGCGATTTTTATTTTTTGCGCTATATACAAAAATAGAGCGACATTTTTGAAAAAAAAACACTATTTTTTACTTTTTGTTAAAAAAAAAATCAAATAAACTAAATTTTAGTCAAACATTTAGGCCAAAATTTATTTAGCCACATGTCTTTATTAAAAAGAAAAATCGCAATAAAAAAATAGCTACCTAGCGGAAACAGCGGCACTAATACAGCGATCAGAAAAATGATCGCTTAGTGACGCTGGCAATAGGGAGTGAAAGGGTTAACTAGGGCGGTGATCAGGGGGTTAAAACTTTATTAGGGGGGTGGGGGGGCTATCCTGAACCTAACACTAACTGTTTTTTACACTGCCTGTCACACTGACACTAAATGCAGTGATTAAATCACTGCATTCAGTGACACTGTGACAGGGGGGTGGGGGGGGCGATCACAAGGGGTTAATATGCCTATGTGAGTGTGTGTCAGTGTTGTGTTGGTGCACACTTACTTGTGATGTCTTCTCTCATCAGCAGCGCTGGGAAACAGCGCTGCGATGAGAGAATACATAATTTCCTCCTTCCTGTGTAAACACAGGAGGAGGAAGTGACAGGCTGGGAGCGCGCTCCCATTGGCTGGGAGCGATCGCGGGGGGGGCGGATATCACGGACATCCGCCCGCAGATCCCGGATCGCTCCCAGAGGTAGGGGGACCCCCGCACGCCGCGGGTCCCGGGGGGGGTCCCGATGGGACCCCCGAACCGCACTCAGGCGGGGACGTAAATTTACGCCCTTGTGCCTGTACGTGCCATTCTGTGGCCGTATATGTGCGTGCGGGGGTCCTTAAGTGGTTAAAGATGGATATCTCGGTAACAGCAGCAGCTGCTGCCACAACCAAGATATCCATCTTTTCTTTGAGCAGTCCTGTAAATGATAATGGTGGTCTCCATGGCGGAATCGCCGCAAGATCACCGTTGGCTTACCGACGGAGGCGATCGGGTGCTGTCCCCTGCTCGGCTGGGATACGAGTGAGGGCAAGATGGTCCCCACCCGTCCACATAGCATGGCGGGAGTGACGTCCAACCGTATTTCCGCCTATGCTTCTTAAAGCAATATTTTCTTGTTGTCATTTTATCAAATGACAATTTATTTTTATTTTTTGCATTTAAGTCTAAATATGAGATCTGAGGTCTTTTTGACCCCCGATGTCCTATTTAAGAGGACCTATCATGCTTTTTTCTATTACAAGGGATGTTTACATTCCTTGTAATAGGAATAAAAGTGATCCATTTATTTTTTATTTAATTTTTCAGTGTAAAAATGTATAAAATAAATATAAATAATTTGACATAACATTTTTTTTAAAGCGCCCTGTCCCAACGAACTCACGTGCAGAAGCGAACACATACGTGAATAGCACCCGCATATGAAAGTGAGGTATCGCCACGATCGTTAAAGCGAGAGCAATAATTCTAGCCCTATAGATTTTTTTAAACGTCAGCTATGGAGATTTTTAAGGGTAAAAGTTTGACGCCATGCCACGAGTGGGCGCAATTTTGAAGTGTGACATGTTGGGTATCATTTTACTCGGCGTAACATTCTTTCACAATATAGAAAAAAATTGGGCTAACTTAACTGTTGTCTTATTTTTTTTTATTCAAAAAAGTACACTTGTAAGACCGCTGCACAAATATGGTGTAACAAAATATTGCAATGACCGCCATTTTATTCTCTAGGGTGTTAGAAAAATATGTTTGGGGGGTTTTAAGTAATTTTCTAGCAAAAAAAACTGTTTTAGTCTTGTAAATGCAAAATCCGAAACAGACTAGGTCCTTAAGTGGTTAAGTTGATGAAAAACCTCAAATGCAAAAAAAACGTAATAAAAGTTCAATTAAAACTCTGTGCAGGTGATCCTGCTCCTTCAATCTGTGTATTCCTTGAAGCTGGGTTCACACTATCGCTGCATGTGGCTCACAGCAGTGGGTCAGGTGCATTTCAGGTCCGCTTTTCAGCCCGAATATTTGGCCACATTCGGACCTGAAAACGGACCAAAAAACACAGGGCTCCTGTGCAAATTCGCACCGGAGCCACAGCGGAGATATGTGAACAGACTCCATAGAGAGCCTTTCAATATCTCCTGCTACTGCGAATTGGATGCAGGGAACCCAGCCTTAAAGTGCTTGATTTTCTACAACAGGTGATGACACCCCATTCACGCTCCCCTTCAGGGTATGCTCCCACCTCTATGGTTACTCTCATTTTCTGGGTGCCTAGAGCGTACCATTCTAACCCCTCCCAATCGATAAACGCTTATTGCGTTTTTTTTTTTTTTAACCATAAATATGTAAGAAGAATACGTATCGGCCTTAACTGAGGGAAATTTTAATTTTTTTAATTTTTTTGGGGGATATTTATTATAGCAAAAAGTAAAAAATATTGCATTTGTCAGTTAAAACGACGCAGAGCCGAATTGCAAAAATTGGTTAATCGCCCCTGGTGTTAACCTCTTCCCTGCCAGTGTCATTAGTACAGTGACAGTGCATATTTTTTTAGCACTGATCGGTGTATTAGTGTAACGCCACTGGCGTTCCTCTCCCTTTAAACACAACGCTCGTATCTTCCCCACACGTCTGCAGAGGTTCATGCGCGTCACTTCCAGTGCGCTCTGTTATGCGTTCCACGCTGGAACGCGGAAGTGCGCCACCGGCGTCCTGCGCCTTCTCCCGCGCCGCGCGTGCTATTTAAAGCCCCAGGAATGACGGCAGGTTGTTCCACTATTTTGTAGGGCACCTGCCGTCACCTAGGACCCCTCTCAGCACCCCAAGACCTCTGCTTCGCACCACAGACTGCAGTTCCAGGGAGTTCCCCTGTTCCCCATCGCTCCTACGTCACCCCAGCTTCAGTACCTATCTGACAAGGATTCCTCTGCTATAGAACACTGCTGTGGACCAAGGAGCTGACACTCTAAGGATCTAGGATAACCTCAGAACCGCAAGTAACTGTATCTAAACCAAGTGTATGTTACTGTAATCTGTAACAGGGCAAAACCCTGTGGACTCTCCATTCCTAATAATGCTATAACATATGGTTATCAGATACCTATTTAAATGTCCTAGTGTGTTATATACAGAAGTACCCAGTATATGAGCTGTTGTTCTGGGAAGTCCTTGAGACCCAACTATAGGTGACGCGAAGCTGCACGGTACTGCTGGTCTATTACTAGTTTTAGCCACCAGTTAATCTCCTTTTGTCATACCTATATTTGATTGATTCTAAACCTGTACGCATACTCAAGGTTGGTTTCCAAAATAGAGGTTGTGATGAAATTAACCCTTAACTTTCTGTTCATACAAGAGAGTGCACTTGTGGTTTATCCTGAGAAACCTCTCTAGCTAGAATTCCATTAAGTTATTATTTAACAGAGAACATGACTGTAACAATTAGTGTCACTGGTCCCCAAAAAGTGTCAAATATGTCAGTATCCGATTTCTCTGCCGCAATTTTGCAGTCCTGCTATAAGTCGCTGATCACCTCCATTACTAGAAAGCATGATAAATAAAACATCCCATAGCTTGTAGATGCTATAACTTTTGCACAATCTAATCAATATACGCTTATTGTGTTTTCTTTTTCGTTCATGGACGGACACAGCTCCATTAATTCTTGACAGGGTCATGTTCCGTCTATCAGGAGAGGACTAGGCAGACATGTTAAACAATTAAAACCTGTAACACAGCAAAGCTGAACAGTACCGCCCAGGGGGCGGACCCTCTGGCTATAGCCCCTCACCCTGCAGTCAGCAGCTCAGTTGAGCTAGAATAGGAGATGGACCTGGCTCCCTAGGGGCCCATTGGTCCTGGAGAACTTTTACGTTTAGTTTTAGTTTTTCTTTCTACTTTTTGATCCTGATATCTACTATCAACTGCCAGCTGGGTGACAGGCTGGATAATATAGATCCTTGTAGTCTCCCCAGTCCAGCCATCAAGCTTTAGCAGGCCTTAGCTACGCACTAAGTCAGCCACGACATGCCCCGTTTGCTCCAGGGGTGGCCGTTGAGCTATATGCTCCGGGGCTCACACATGACCGGGATACAGCTGTCGGAGTCACAGTGGGCCGTGGCCAGCAGCCACTCCATACTGCTCAGTGATGGGTCTGGAACGCGTCCAGCAGCCCTAGCAGGGACGGGTTAGTAAGGTTCCTCCTGTCTTGGCAGGATGGAACAGCTGGGCATTCCTCGGGTGGTCCATTAGGTGGTCTCTTGTCCTCCCTTTCCTCTCTCCCCGTCCACCCCTCCTCCCCGTCCATCCCTCCTCCCCATGCCAATGTGTACCTGACTGGGGGGGCTCCCGGTCCTGGCTGGGGGCTGCACTAGTGTCCGGGTTCTCTCTGGTGAGTGTGATCTGCCATGTGGGGGGCCTCCGCTCGGAGTTCCAGTGTTTTTGCGGCCTTTTTGATTCACTTCAGAACGATCTGCGCCATTTTGGATGCGCCGGCACCATTTTCCTGTGGTCGCGCTGTTCCTAGTGCCAATTCAGCTGGCGGACATTTTCTTGTAGCTGTGTTGTTTCTGCTACTCATACAGCGGGCAGCGATTTTCTTTTAGCTCACACTCTTTTCCTGAGGTGGCTGGCAGCCATCTTTGAGTGATTCTAGCATTAGTTTTGGCATCAAGCGCTGTTTTTGGCATTTTGAACGGCGCAAATGGCAGATCACCTCAGACACACTCTGTGCAGGAGTAGAGCGGACCACAGCGCTGAGCAGTGCCTGGGTCAGGGCAGTGAGTCCTCTGCGGAAGCAGCAAGGAGGGTGGGCCTTTTTTGTCTAACTTGACTTAGTTCCTGGGTGGCTGTCGCTTCTTCCCCAGACATCCCTGTGATAGCAACTGGTGCCCCTGCACCTGTGGTGCCTGTGGACGCTTTGTCGGCAGTCCTGGAATCCCTTTTTTTCCAGGGTGAAAGAGGTGTGTGGACGTAAGGGGGGCAAAAAGCGCCCCCTCCCCCACCAGAGGATGCGGACCAGGACCATTTGGACAGTGGGGAGGACTATGTGTCTGGGTCAGCGCAGGAAAAGGCAATTGTTAGAGAATTTATCACCGCAGTGCCGGGAACCCTCAAGCTGGAGGATACTGCTGGGGCATCTACTGAGGTCAGTCCCTTTTGGGTCCCCCAAGCCGACCCGCACTGCTAAGGTGTCGCCTTACATAACTTATCTTGAAAAGTTTATCGACAAGGAATGGTAACGACTACAGTGGGTGTTTTCGGTCCCAAAATGCATGGTGGTCCGTTACCCTTTTGAGGAGAGCCTTCTGAAAAAATGGGCGTCTCCCCCGGTGGTGGACCCCCCAGTATTCAGGTTGAACAAGTTCACCATGATTCTGGTAGAGAGGACCTCTTCCTTTAAGGTATCTGCAGACAGGAGGTCCAAAGCAGTGGCCCGGTCCTTGTTCACCATGCTGGGGTCAGCCTTGCGACCAGTATTGGCCGCGGCCCTGGTGTCAGACTCTTACAGAATGGGCAAAATTGTTGCACCTGGAGTTGGCGAAGAACAGGCTTCCTCGGTCTGTGTGGAATTGGCCTACCAGTTGGTGCATGGCCTTAAATAGGTCTGCGATGAAGCCCTGGATACAGCTCCTTTGCTTTCCAGAGCCTCAGTATCAGCTGTGGTACTACGTCGCCTGATTTGGCTAAAATGTTGGTCCGCGGACCAGACTTCCAAGAAGGCTCTGTCAGATTTGCCCTTCCAGGGTGAGAGGCTATTTGGAGCCTCACTGGACAACATTTAGAATGCCACTGGAGGTAAGAACACACTGTTCCCACAATCCAGGAAAGGGAAGGAGCCACGCCGTAGGCCCCAGGGCCTTCTTTTTCTGCTCTGAATTTTTTTTTCGTCAGTCTGGACCTGCAGGTTTCCAGGCTGATAAGGGGCCGGCTGAGGGTCAAAAGTGTCACTGGGTTCACAAGCCAAAACAAACCTGCGAACAAATCTGCGACAGCATGAAGGTTTTCCCCTGTCCGACTCTCGGGTGGGGGTCGCCTTCACGAGTTTGCAGCTCAATGGACCTACCTGCTTTCCGACCAGTGGGTTTGCCAAGTAGTTTCATCAGGGTACAAGATAGTTTTTCTTGTCCAACAGTTTTTTTTTTTTTACCTCCAATCCTTCATCATCTTTCGGCTCGTCGGAACGCCCTTTTACGGGCAGTGCAGGACCTGCTGAGGCGCGGGGTAATAGTATCTGTGCCACTGCCAGAAAGGTTTTAAGAATTCTAGTGCAATATGTTTGTAGTCCCGAAAAAGGAAGAGTCCATCCAATCCTGGACCTCAAGGGTAGGGATGAGCTTCGCGTTCGATTCGAACACATGTTTGACTCGAACATTGCCTGTTTGATCGTTCGTCGAAAGTGTAGTGTGTTCCGGCTTGCTTTACAGAGAAGTCAGACAGACAGTCAGTTAGAGAGAGAGAAAGACAGTGTCTTTTCAGATAGATAGATCAGGGAGGCTACTAGTCAGTATAGTTACATGTACAGTTTGTAGAGAATATATTCACATCCCTAGGAGTTGTCAATATATTTATAAACTGTATAGCTTAGCTAGATCTGCTATTAGAATCTGTCAGGCAGGAGATTGTGCTTGATGCAGTGCTCTAGCATGTTGTATTGCCTGCATTAGGGTTTACCTTAAACATAGTACTCTGTGTTAGTTAACGTGTGCTAGTTAATTGCACATAGACGCATTACCTGTTACTGCAAGTGTGCTATTTATTTGCACAGAAAGGCAGTTGCTGTTAATGCAAGGGGCTATTGAATTGCACAGAAACGCAGTCGCTCTGACTGTGCGTGTGCTGTTACATACCACCTGAGTGCATTTGGTGTCACTGCACGTGTGCTGTTACATACCACCTGAGCGCATTTGGTGTCACTGCACGTGTGCTGTTACATACCACCTGAGCGCAGTTAGTGTCACTGCACGTGTGCTGTTACATACCACCTGCGGGCAGTTAGTGTCACTGTACGTGTGCTGTTACATACCACCTGAGCGCAGTTAGTGTCACTGTACGTGTGCTGTTACATACCACCTGAGTGCAGTTAGTGTCACTGCACGTTTTCTGTTACATACCACCTGAGCGCAGTTAGTGTCACTGCGCTTGTGCTGTTACATACCACCTGAGCGCATTTGGTGTCACTGCACGTGTGCTCTTACATACCACCTGAGTGCAGTTAGTGTCACTGCACGTGTGCTCTTACATACCACCTAAGCGTATTTGGTGTCACTGCATGTGTGCTGTTGCATACCACCTGAGTGCAGTTAGTGTCACTGCACGTGTGCTGTTACATACTACCTGAGCGCAGTTGGTGTCACTGTAAGTGTGCTGTTACATACCACCTGAGCGCAGTTGGTGTCACTGTACATGTGCTGTTACATACCACCTGAGTGCAGTTAGTGTCGCTGCACGTTTGCTGTTACATACCACCTGAGCGCATTTGGTGTCATTGCGCTTGTGCTGTTACATACTACCTGAACGCATAAATATGTCTGGAAGGACAACAAAGAGAGGCATAGAGTCACGAGGGCCAACAGGCTCTGCATCTAGAGGTAACGCTGGTGGTGGATGTGGTGCATCCTCTTCAGCACATGGGCGTGGCCGCTCGTCCTCATTTTCTGGAGCTGGCCGTGTTGAGCCTCAACATGCAGAGAAATTAGTAGAGTGGATGACCAAGCCGTCCTCATCCTCCTCATCCTCTCTCACACAGACTGATCTAAGTTTGTCTGGCAAAGCAGCTGCCAAGGTGTCCTCTTCCCTCTGAACAATGGCTTCACACAATCCTTCCCTAGTCCCACCATGTCCTCTTGAGGAGTCTCCCGAACTGTTTCAACACAGTGTTGGGTACATGCTGCAGGAAGATGCGCAGCGTTTTGAAGACTCCGATGACGGAACACCGATAGAGGAAGGCATTGATGTGAGCCCAGGGGGAGGGGGTGGCCGAGAGCGACAGCAATCTGGGAGTGATGTTCCCCCAGCTGGAGCATACTGCCAGGTTTACGACAGTGATGATGAGGAGGGAGGGGATGATGGGGTCACTGACTCTACCTGGGTGCCTGATAGGAGAGAGGAGGACGAGGCACAGGCACGTCTCCAAAGAGTCAGGATACCCTCCAGGGGTCAGCTTAAGGGCAGCACACCAACTGCATTACGTGGCGCTGGTGTGTCTCAACGGTACAGCAAAAGTTCTTTGGTGTGGGCCTTTTTTGAAACATGTCCATCAGATCGTACCTTTGCTGTTTGCAACATATGTCAAGCGTATCTCGCGTGGCCAAAACATCACCCGCTTGGGCACCACATGTTTGTCCAGACATATGTCAAGCTGCCATGCAGCTCGTTGGCAAGCATACCAGAAAGACCCACACCAAAGACCGAAGTGGACCTCCCCTTGCCCTTTTGTGACCTTCAACCCCACTAGACCCCCAGTCCTCTCTAAAGCCTGCACCGAAGGTGTAGAAATAGGTGTGTCACAACGTAGTAGTGGTAGTACATGCAGGCAATCTACTGATAGTACCAGACAAATTTCCCTGCCCCAGCTGCTGCAGCGCCGAAAGCAGTACGCTCCCGGCCATCCACATGCCCAGCGGTTGAATGCTAGCTTAGCGAAATTGCTAGCACTTCAACTGCTACCTTTTCAGTTGGTAGATTCTGCCCCCTTCCGTGAGGTTGTGGAATGTGCAGTACCTCAGTGGCAAGTACCCAAACACCACTTTTTCTCACGGAAGGCGATTTCCGGCTCTCTACCGGCATGTGGAAGGCAATGTCCATGCCTCGCTGGACAGGGCGGTCAGTGGTAAGGTGCATCTTACCGCTGACTCATGGTCCAGCAGGCATGGACGGGGACGTTACCTGTCTTTTACGGCCCATTGGGTGACTCTGCTGGCAGCTGGGAAGGACGCAGGGCAAGGTACAGTAGTTTTGGAGGTTGTTTCGCCACCACGCCTCCAAAACACTACTACTGGTTGTGACAGACCTCTGTCATCCACCCCCTCCTCTTTCTTCCTCTGTGGCCTCTTCCTGTGGTGATGATTCCTCAGAACCAGCTGTGCTCCGTAGGTGTACGAGGGGCTACGCAGGAATGCAGGACAAGAGATGCCATGCGGTGCTAGAGCTGGTGTGCTTGGGAGACAGGAGCCACACTGGGGAAGAGGTTCTTTCAGCTCTGCAGGGGCAGGCTCAGAGGTGGTTGACGCCACGCCAACTGAAGCCTGGAATGGTGGTCAGCGATAATGGCACCAACCTCCTCTCTGCCCTGCGACAGGGAAAGCTCATTCATGTGCCCTGTTCTGCACATGTTCTCAATTTGGTGGTGCAGTGGTTCTTGGGCAGGTACCCAGGCTTACAGGATGTCCTAAAGCAGGCCAGGAAAGTCTGTGTGCATTTCCGGAGGTCATATAATGCCACTGCTCGGCTGACAGACCTCCAGAGGGAATACAACCTGCCCAAGAACCGCCTAATCTGTGACATGCCCACCAGATGGAACTCCACGTTGGCCATGCTGCAGCGGCTGCACACACAGCAGAGGGCCATCAATGAGTACCTGTGCCAATATGGCAGCAGAACTGGCTCAGGAGAGCTTGGTTTTTTTTCACCACACCAGTGGGCCTTGATCAGGGATGCATGCACTGTCCTGTCACCATTTGAGGAGGCCACGAGGATGGTGAGCAGTGACAGTGCATGCATCAGTGAGACTGTCCGGCTTATTCACATGTTGGAGCACACCCTACGTGGAATAATGGACAGGGCCCTTGAGGCAGAACAGAGGGAGGAAGAGGAGGACTTCCTTACCTCTCAAGGCCCCCTTTATCCAGACACTGTTCCTGCTTGCCCACCTAGAACACAGGAAGAGGAGGAGGAGGAGGATTGTATCAGCAGCATGGAGGTGGAGCCTAGCACTCAGCATCAACAGCAGCAGTCTTCAATGGATCATTTACAGTCCCAAGGAACACGTGGACTTTTACCTGGCTGGGATGAGGTGGCTGCGGATCCTGTCGTTCTCAGTGACCCAGAGGACTGTGCCCCGAATGCCTCTGCAAACCTACGCTGTATGGCCTCCCTGATCCTGCAAAGCCTGCGTAAGGATCCTCGTGTACATGCTATCATGTACTGGCTGGCAACTGGCTGGCTGGCTGGATCATTACTGGCTGGCAACTCTCCTTGATCCACGTTACAAGAGTAAGGTTGCGGACCTTATGTTGCCATCGCAGAGGGAGCAGAAGATGAAACTGCTGCGGGAGGCCTTGCAGAAGGGTCTGTGCAATGCGTTCCCAGAACCGGGGGGATTACCAGAACCTGGCTCTGGATGACGTCTTGCCGAGGCTTTGGTGAGTCACAGAAGGAGCGGTGGAGAAGGTGGCTGTCTGACCGATGCGTTCAGACAATTTTTTAGTCCGCAGCCCCAAGGTCTGACCGGTTCCAGCAACCATCGCCAGCGTCTGGTTTACCTTCCCCACTGAAAATCCTCTGGCTTACTGGGTCTTGAGGATGGATCACTGGCCAGAGCTTGCACAGTACGCAATTGAGCTACTGGCTTGCCCTGCATCCAGTGTTCTTTCAGAACGCACATTCAGTGACCAATCACAGGGTGCCCCTCTCCACCCACTCTGTTGATCGACTGACCTTCATCAAAATGAATCAGGGTATTCTCTAGGGTCTTTGAAAAAAAAAAAAAAAGCATATATAATGTTTGGGGGTTCTAGGAAATTTTTAAGCAAATAAATGATGATTTTTACATGTAGGAGAGAAATGTCAGAATTGGCCTGGGTGCTCCAGAACGCCAGATGGTGTTCCCTGCATGTTGGGCCTCTCTATGTGGCCACGCTGTGTAAAAGTCTCACGTGTGGTATCGTCATACTCGGAGGAATAGAGATTTTTTTGGGGTGTAATTTGTAGTATGCATATGCTCTGTGTGGAAGAAATAACCCGCTAATATGACATAAAATATATATATATTTTTTTTATTCTTACAGAATTTTCAGAGTAATTGTCATTCAAATTGTGAGTGCAACGAAAGCTGCAAATTGAGCTGGTTAGGAAGGGGGTTTAAGTGCCCAGTGGTCAAGACTGATGCTGAGTGACTGTCCTGTTATGCTGCTGATTGAATATCCTTTTCCTCACTGATCTTGCTCATAGCTATTAAGAAAATGTTTGGTTCTGGCCCCCGCCACCAGTGCCTAAGGCCCAATGTTTATGCCCCTGTTTAACAGGGGCGTTTAATAACATTTTTTAATGCAATACTTTGCATGTGGCTTTTTTCTGCGCTCCAATTAAAGTATCTGAGTGGTTGCAGTGTTGTGGTGTGACTAAGGCCCAATGTTTATGCCCCTGTTGAACAGAGGCGTCTAATAACAATTTTTAATGCAATACTTTGCATGTGGCTCTTTTCGGCGATCCAATTCCAGTATCTGTGAGGTGTTGTGCCTAAGGCCCACATTTTATGCCCATGTTCTAGTAATTTTATTGGTTTGATTCTTTTCTAATTTGAGTTCTTCTTAGCTTTCTCCTAAGTTATCATAGTCTCATGTTGATTTTCCTTTACTAAATACTCATCTTTGTCAATGTAAACACCACAAATCTAGATGTGTTCTTTTAGGCAGCATTGATATAATAAGAAGCCAGACATTGTTCAGTATCCAGAACATCAATAATATTCTTGATGCTTTGATCCACCGTTCTATTGTTCCTTATGATCTTCTCCAGGGCGATGTTTGTGTCCTCTATTTTTGCCCTGCAAGACATTAAATCCCCAATTATTGAGGCGCATGCGCGGACTGCTCCGAGATGGCTGCCTAGCCTGGGTGCTCCGCACCGTTCCGCCAATACGGCGGATCTGACGGGGGATCGGGTCCCTGGCGGCCACTACCAAGCCATCCCCGGATAGCGGAACACCTCGGGCACTCGCCTATGTCGGAGGGGCAAGCACGGGGGAGACTCGGACCACAATTTACCGCGGTAAGGGGAACGAGTGCATCCAAGATGGCGGGCGCCGCTCAGACTATGCCCGTAGCCGCTGTGGAATCCTTGTTATCAGGCTGTCCTATGCCGCGGTCACATGTCTACATGCCGCAGAGACCCCTGCTAGTCCTCTTATGAACATGGCCCTTTCCCCAGCATCCACGGAATCGCTGCTTAGAACAGACCATGGCTGAAATTAGTAACTCTCCCATGGGGCCTATCTCCTCACAAGCTGCAGCTCAGCCTGTAATGGCGGACGCTCCCTCACACTCCCTGTCACAAACCACTGACCTGTTCGCACAGCTATCGATCCTTCTGGACAGGGGGCTTGCTCATACTGCAGCTAAGATAACTGGAGACCTCAGGGGTGACTTCCAAATGATAGGTTCCAGAATGGAATCCATAGAGAACAAACTGGATCACACAATTGCCACTACCCGACAGAATTCTGACCAGATCCAAGTTCTGCAGGATCAGTTGGACACTGCTTTATCAAGGGTCGATGACCTGGAGAACAGATCCAGGAGAGAGAATTTTAGGATCAGGGGGCTCCCTGAATCGATCACTGACACTTTCTCGGCGGTCCAGGATTTTATCAAGCAGCTCATCCCTAACATTCCCCAGCATAAATTGGAGATTGACCGTGCCCACAGAACCCTGGGACCCCCAAGGAAGTATGGATCCCCCAGGGACATAGTGGTTAAACTACATTTCTTTCTCGTACATCACGGGACACAGAGCGGCATATTCATTACTATATGGGTTATATGGAGTACCTTCAGGTGTGGACACTGGCAATCTCAAACAGGAAGTCCCCTCCCTATATAACCCCCTCCCCTAGAGGGAGTCCCTCAGTTTTTTCGCCAGTGTCTTAGGTGTTGGTCACGGAATAGCTTTGCTCCACATCCTTGGGATTAAGGGCGGGCTAACCGGATCTGTCCAAAGAGCCTCAGTGCCAAAGTGGACAGTACCCGGGCCCCAAACCGTGGGGTTTTGCATATAATGCTCCTCTTTGGAGGGCTGGACCCTGGGCCCAGGACTTGGAGTTCATAAAGACCATAAGTTCCTGTTTGCCAGGGTGCTATATAGGTCCAGGACAGTGGGTACCTTCATAGGACCCCAGGGCCTGAAGGTCTATTACGCTACCCACGGAGATGGGAGAAGATTGGATCGTTTGGCTAGACAAACATCCTGCAGCATGGAGCAGGTAAGAGGGGAGCCTGCGGGACTTGGTTCGACAGCAGGCTCTCCGGGGTAACCTAAAAGGGGGGTAGCCTAAGTATGCTCTGCATTGGCAACCTTGATCACTATGTCTGAGAAAGACAGGATGATCCCATTTCCCCCATCACTAGGTTCTCCTGTCTAAGAATTGTGTTGCTAGCTACCTGCTGCTTTCTTCCTAGGACTGGTAAGGATCCCTATGGGGCCTTTTGGAGAGTCCTACCTGGCCGGGGGTTTGAATCTGCCGCCTGGTACTGCAGTCCTGGGTCTCCAGCAGCGCGGCTCCTCCATGTTCTTCCTGCTCCGGCATACGCGCGCGCGCACGTCTTATAGACGTTTTTCGCGCCGTTCGGAGGGGAGGGCGGGGGGGGGGGGCGTGCCTGCAGCATCATACAGGGGCGCGCCTTGTGCTGTTATAGATCAGCAGGCATTGTCAGTGCTCAGTCTGAGGCTGATCTCAAAGGGAGAGGACGCAGAGCGGCAGAACAGTGACTCCCGGTGGCGGAAGAGGGGTAGTACATGCTGGACTTTGTTCCAATGCCTTTCTGTTAAGCCAAGAAATCCCCCTTTTTGCAACAGGTTGGAGGCTGGCAAACTAAGTTGGGGTCGCTGTATGTTTGAAAAAAAAAAAAAAAAAAGAAAGAGACTTATATATATTTAAAAAAAAAAAAAACATACGGGGCCCCATCAGTTTTTGGGCATTAGTGAGCTATTGTCCCCTAAGCTCTAGTTTTGTACTCCTGGCCACTACAGTCTGTTGTTGTTGGCGGAGTCCCTCAATTTTGTATTATGGCTTCCAAAGGTTCGGGGTCAAAGGGTACAAAAAAGACCAAAAAACAAAGGGGTTCCCCCTCTGATTCTGATGATATGCCGATACTTTCCCCGCAACTTATTCCCATAAAGGTCGCCTTGGATGAGCCATTAGGGGGGTCTGGTGCGGAGGCTGGCCCAGATCAGCCCAGCCCTGTGTTTATCACAGAGGAGATGCTAGCTGTATCCCTAGGGGGGCTAGAAGAGAGAATAGCAGCATTGATCGCTAGAGCTATTCCTGGCAAGAAACGGGTTAGATCTCCATCACCAAGAGGTGTATCCTCAGATGCTGAAATTCTCTCTCCGGAGGAATTGGAATCGCAGGAGGATCAACTAGACCTGAACCAAGAGGGTTCAGGGATTGAGGGATCTACCTCTGAGGAACCATTTTCAGACTCCCAGACAGAGAGACTGTGGGTACAGTCTTTGACGGACATGGTCCGCTCGGCATTTAGTTTACCATTGCCAGAGCCTCAGGTTCCTCCGGTATCCTCTCTGGGCTCTTTGAAAGCTCCTTCAAGCAACGCGGTTTTTCCGGTCCATCCTCTCTTGGAGGAATTGATCTTTCGGGATTGGGTACGGCCGGACAGGATTTTTCTGCCACCGAAGAGATTTGCGGTCATTTACCCCATGGAGGAAAAATTCTCCAAGAGGTGGAAGCTCCCAGTGGTGGATGCAGCCATCTCATGTGTGAATAAATCACTAACTTGCCCGGTGGAAAACATACATATGTTTAAAGATCCGGTTGATAAACGGTTAGAGACACTTTTAAAAGCATCCTTTGCTACGGCAGGAGCAGTGGTACAGCCAGCTGTGGCTGCAATTGGAGTTTGTCAGGCGTTAAAGGACCAGACAAAAGAAATGCTAAAAGACATGCCTACCCAACAGGCAGAAGAGTTTTCTGACATTCCCAGAGCTCTGTGTTTGCGGTAGATGCTATAAAGGATTCCATCCAGCAGGCCTCTCGTTTATTACTATTTTTGGTGCACATGAGAAGGCTCTTGTGGTTGAAGAACTGGGCGGCGGAGCCCCCATGCAAAAAGCTTCTGGCAGGGTTTCCCTTCCATGGAGGACGACTCTTCGGGGAGGATCTGGATAAATACATTCAGACTATTTCAAGTGGCAAAAGTACCCTTTTACCGGTCAAAAAGACATTCCGGGGTCCTACATTTAAGAGGCAGCTCTTTCCTGTCTCAGGGCCCTCAAATTCCAGGCAGTATCGACGGCCGCCTGCACGATCCAACGTTAACAGTAGATCGCAGGGACAGGCCCCTGGGGGTAAGAGACCATGGTATCGCAAGCCGACAAAGACAGCCCCTAAGTCTGCCTTATGAAGGGGCGCACCCACTCTCGCAAGTGGGGGGAAGGCTTTGTTTCTTCTCAGAAGTTTGGGAAGCCAAGATCCCCGACAAATGGGTCCGGGCGTCTGTAACCGCAGGCTACAGACTGGAGTTTCTAAACTTTCCTCCGCCTCATTTTCAAGAGTCAAGGCTACCAAAGGATCCAGCAAAGAAGGCCTCGATGCTGGCAGCTTTGGATCACCTGCTTTGCCAGGATGTAATAATAGAGGTGCCAGCCCAAGAGCAAGGGCTAGGTTTCTATTCCAATCTCTTTGTCATACCAAAGCCCAACGGCGATGTCAGGCCAATCTTGGACCTAAAGAGTTTAAACGGTTACCTAAGGGTTCGTTCCTTCCGGATGGAATCCATCCGGTCAGCAGTCGCCACGCTTCAGAGGGACGATTTTCTGGCTTCCATAGACATAAAGGATGCTTACCTTCATGTACCAATCTTTCAGTCGCATCAAAGATTTTTACGCTTCGCGGTGGGGCAGCGACACTTCCAATTCAGGGCGCTCCCCTTCGGGCAGGCCATGGCCCCCCGGGTATTCACGAAGATCCTAGCCCCAGTTCTGGCCAATCTAAGGATCCAAGGGGTCACAGTCCTAGCATACTTGGACGACCTTTTAATCATTAGGCATGTGCAAAAGTGAAAAATTCGTTTCGTTTCGTTTCAATTCGTCATTTAATAAATTTCGTTAAGTTAGGTTCGTTACATGTGTTGAATTCGTTTTCGGAATTCGTTTTCGGAATTCGTTCGTTTTCGACCGAATTTCGAAAAATCCGGTCGAAATCTAAAATATTTCGACCGTTTTTCGAATTCGTTCGTTTTCGACCGAATTTCGAAAAAAACGGTCGAAATCGAAAATATTTCAACCAGATTAGAAAACAAATAGTCTCTTTTCGAATAGAATTTTTTTCGAATTAAATTCGAAATTTTTTTTTTTTTTTTTTTCGAATTCCGATCGAATTTAGTCCGCGGGTATTCGATTCGGAATTCGAAAAAAATTTTTTTTCGAAATTCGGTCGAAAACGAACGAATTCCGAAAACGGTCGAAATTTTTCGCTAATATAGCAATTCGGGAATTCGTATGCATCCGAATGTCCGAATAATGGAAAATTCGTCCGAATTTCGATTCGGAACGAAACGAAATGCACATGCCTATTAATCATAGATCACTCACGGCCGTGTCTGCAACAGGCAGTAAACCTCACGGTTCAGTACCTCGAAGGGTTCGGCTGGGTCCTAAACCGGGAAAAGTCAGCGTTCCAGCCTACAAAGCAGTTGGAATACCTCGGCATGAGGTTAGACACAGAACAGCAAAGGGTGTTCCTGCCCCTTGTAAAGATCGAGGCTATCAAGGGGTTGGTTCAGTTGGTTCTAAGCAAGAAAAAACCAACTATTCGCCTGTGTATGCGATTACTAGGCAAGCTAGTGGCCACGTTCGAGGCAGTACCATACGCTCAGATCCACACTCGCGTCCTACAGGCAGCCATTCTAGCAGCCTGGGGCAAGAGAGCACATGCCTTAGAGTCCCCTTTGACGCTATCATCAAGGGTCCGACAAAGCCTGGCCTGGTGGTTGAACCCTCAGAATCTTCTAAAGGGAAGATCCTTCAGCCCTGTTGTCTGGAAGGTAGTTACCACAGACGCCAGCCTGGCAGGCTGGGGGGGCGGTCTTCGAGGGGTTCTCTCGCCAGGGAACTTGGGTGAAAACAGAGAGGCAGCTCCCCATCAATATCTTGGAGATCAGAGCTGCTCGCCTAGCCCTTCTGGCATGGACCTCCAGATTACAGGGGTCCCCGGTGAGAATCCAGTCAGACAATGCCACAGCGGTGGCATACATAAACCACCAAGGGGGAACCAGGAGTCAGGCCGCTCAGAGGGAGGTGAGCTTGATTTTTCAGTGGGCAGAGGTTCATGTACCCTGCATTTCGGCGATATTCATTCCCGGAGTGGACAACCTGCAGGCAGACTTCTTAAGTCGCCAGAGTCTGTCGCCAGGGGAGTGGTCTCTGCATCCCCAGGTCTTTCAGACAATCTGCCAGAAGTGGGGAATGCCAGACGTAGATATAATGGCATCCAGGTTCAACAAGAAACTAGACAGGTTCGTGTCTCGAGCGAGGGACCCTATGGCCTGCGGAACCGATGCGTTGGTTTGCCCTTGGCATCAATTCAAACTTCTATATGCATTCCCTCCGCTACAGTTACTTCCTCGCCTGTTGCGCAGGATCAGAGTGGAGCACAAGCCAGTCATTCTAGTAGCTCCAGCTTGGCCCTGGAGGACATGGTACTCACTAGTCCTGAAGATGGCAGTGGGAGACCCTTGGACTCTTCCTCTACGACCAGACCTACTCTCACAAGGCCCGATCCTCCACCCTACATTACAACGTCCAAATTTGACGGCCTGGAGGCTGAATCCCTGATTCTCAGGGGTAGAGGTCTGCCTAGGCAGGTAATTCCTACCCTGATTAGGGCTAGAAAGCCGGCCTCCAGGGTGATTTATTACAGGGTGTGGAGGAACTACGTAGGCTGGTGTGAATCCAAAAGATGGAATTCCCGCAAATATACCATTGATAGGGTGTTAAGTTTTCTCCAGCTAGGAGTGGATAAAGGCCTGGCATTAAGCACAATCAAGGGACAGATTTCAGCTCTGTCAGTGTGGTTTCAGAGGCCGCTGGCCACCCACTCGCTGGTAAAGACCTTCATACAGGGGGTCTTGCGTATTAATCCTCCTGTCAAGTCACCAATTTGTCCATGGGACTTAAATCTTGTCCTGTCCACTCTACAGAAACAACCCTTTGAGCCGTTGGCTGAGATTCCTTTAGTTTTACTGACAAGAAAGTTGGTTTTCTTGGTCGCCATAGTTTCGGCCAGGAGAGTGTCAGAGTTAGCAGCCTTATCGTGTAAGGAACCATATCTCGTTCTACATAAGGACAGGGCAGTTCTCCGGCCCCATCCTTCCTTTCTACCAAAGGTTATATCCAATTTTCACTTGAACCAGGATTTGGTACTTCCATCCTTCTTTCCGAAACCCACATCTAGAAAGTAGGGGTTGCTGCATACCTTGGATATTGTCCGGGCCATGAAGGCCTATCTTAAAGCTACAGAAAAGATCCGGAAAACAGATGTGTTGTTCGTTCTAACAGATGGCCCCAAGAAGGGGCAGGCAGCTGCAAAATCCACCATCTCGAGATGGATTAGACAATTAATCATTCAGGCCTACGGTTTGAAGAGGTTGCCTCCTCCTTTGTCGGTAAAAGCCCATTCTACCAGGGCCATGGGCGCCTCCTGGGCAGCACACCATCAGATCTCTATGGCTCAGATATGCAAGGCGGCGACGTGGTCATCAGTCCACACGTTTACAAAGTTTTATCAACTAGACGTGAGAAGGAATGCGGATTCTGCCTTTGGACAGGCAGTACTACAGGCTGCAGTTTAAGATCCTCGGGATCAGGGGCACCCTTGGGTGTAAAAAAAAAAAAAAAAAAAAAAAAAAAAAGTTTTTTCTTGACTAAGTTGGAATTATTATTATTATTTGAGTATACCTCTAAATTAAATCTCGTTTGAGAAGATGTCTCCCTCCCCTCATTAAAGCATTGCTTTCGGACATCCCATATAGTAATGAATATGCCGCTCTGTGTCCCGTGATGTACGAGAAAGAAAAAGGGATTTTTAAATACAGCTTACCTGTAAAATCCTTTTCTTGGAGTACATCACGGGACACAGAGCTCCCACCCCTCTTTTGGGGAACATTTTTGGGAGGCATACTGCTTGCTACAAAACTGAGGGACTCCCTCTAGGGGAGGGGGTTATATAGGGAGGGGACTTCCTGTTTGAGATTGCCAGTGTCCACACCTGAAGGTACTCCATATAACCCATATAGTAATGAATATGCCGCTCTGTGTCCCGTGATGTACTCCAAGAAAAGGATTTTACAGGTAAGCTGTATTTAAAAATCCCTTTTTTTTCTCAGTGAAGGAGGAGGTAATGAAGCTATGTAGACACCGAAACCCCCTCACTTGCCGGGGTCACGCCGTTCAAGTATTCGCTGACCTCTCCCCAACAACCATTCAGAAACGGAGAACCCTGAAGCCCCTCTTATCGGTCCTGTCGGAGCATGACATCAAATATAAATGGGCCTTCCCGTTTGCCCTAAAGTTCGAGTATAAAGGTAAAGAACACTCTTTCCACAACTTCCATGGCGGTGAACGCCTGCTGCTGAACCTGCGCCTCATATCACGTGAGGCAGCCATGGATCTCTCTAACTCCAACCCTGGATCCACCAAACGACGTCCTCCTGCGAGCCCTCTGATGAACACCTGGAACAAGGCTAAGTTCAAGAAGACCAGGGACACCAGGCCCCCATGATGTCCCCGAACGAACTTTATGGAATCGATTTGCCAAGAATTTTCATTTTTGTGATCTCCTACCGTCCTACGAGGGGACTTAATCTTCTCCTCTTTTTCTCCCAGTTGCGGTCCTATGGGACCACCCCGGTTACAATCTGAGTTGTGGTCTGGTCCACTCATTTTTGCTATTCATTGCTGTTTTATGTGCTGCAGTTAATGCTCATATGTTTTCACTTTACATCTACTGTCTGTTTTTTAGCTGGATAGGTGGCTTGCCTTCGGAGGCCTGCGGCCCCCTTCACATCTCTAACATGTGGGGGGGGGCGGGGCCCTCTGAGGGCAGGTCGATGGGGCACCCTTTTTTTCCCCACACTTTTTTGATGGAGCGTTTTGCTCACATTTTAGTTGCTTCATACGTCGGGGCTGGAGCGGTGTTGCTGCGCCTCCTCCTATCCTGCGGACTTGGCTATGCCTTCTCAGTGGGTTAGGCGCTCACCCTGCCTGCAAGGTGCAGAAAATGTGAACAGGGTTCTCGGTGGTGGGTACCCTCATGCCCACCACCCCCCCGAGCCCCCAGTGGGCTCCCACCCTCTCCCTCTTTCCCTTACCCTTTCTTTCCCACTGTTTTGTTCCTTCCTAACTATTTCTCTCTTTTCAGGCGGTAACGATCTAACTGACGGATATCTGTTCCCAGGAAACCTATGGCCTCTCCAATGGTCCGGTTCTCAGGCTAGTTTTGATGTCTCCACCAAGGTAGGTGACGGGGTCTTGCTGTTCTCCCTCTTCCCTTTGCTCCATGGCTAGCGACACACCTATGACGACCTCACTGAAGGTCGCCACGCACAATGCACAGGGCCTTAACTCCCCATCCAAAAGGCAGAAGGTTCTAGACTTCATGAAGTCCCGTAACCTCGACGTCCTCTTTTTGCACGAGACGCACTTCCGGATCCGATACAAACCCACCTTTCTGCATGCTCAGTACCCTCAATTCTTCCTGGCTAGCGCAGAAGATAAGACCAAGGGGGTGGCGATCCTCATTTCCAAGCACTGCAGGTTCTCATTGCAGTCGGAACATAGGGACCCGGAAGGGAGGTTTATCCTCGCCAAGGGCACAATTGATGGCCACCTGTACTCGTTGGTTTCCTACTATGCCCCTAATACGGGCCAACTAAAATTTTTCATTGACCTATTCAAAACCCTAGATCCACTCTTAGAGGGCTCAGTAATATTGGGCGGAGACTCGAACGTCGCCTTCGACCAAGGCACAGACAAGTCCAAACCGCCTACAGCACAAAATGTGCGCCCAACCAGACTTAGCTCAAAGATTGCTAAATTGATCTATCAGAGAGGTCTCAAGGACATCTGGCGGGAGATGAATCCAACCCAAAAAGACTACACACACTTCTCCCACGCACATCAAACCTACGCCAAAATTGATCACCTGTTGGTCTCCAATGCTCTGATCCCTTCGTGTAGTAAGTCTCAAATCATAGACACGGTTTGGTCTGATCATTCCCTGGTGAGTATGTTCTTGACGAGTCACCCAATACTCCCGAATCTACACCAATGGCGTCTAAATGACACGATTTTATCGGACCCAGCTCTCAAAAAAGAGATAGAACTGGTCATCACTGAATATTTTGCCCAGAACAGTTCCCCTGACATTTCGGCGGAAACTCTATGGGCTGCTCACAAAGCGACCATCAGAGGAAAGCTGATCCAAATTAAAGCAAAACTTGATAGAGGGCGCAGAGTGGACATAGAGAACCTGGAAAAAAAATTCCAAGGACTCCGTGCGGAGCATAAGAGGGACCCGGGTCGTTGTCCTATGTCCCAAATTGATTCAGCTCGCCTGGAATTGAATCTAGCACTGACGGCCAAAGCTGCAACCAGCCTTCGATGGCAGGGGGCAAGATTCTACCATATGAAGGACAAACCCGGACCCCTCTTGGCCTCCAAACTAACCCCACGACCCCGGACGTATGCTTTTCCTAAAATTAACATAGCGGGCCGACCTCCCACGGCAAACCCATTAAAAATTCTGCAGGCGTTTCACACGTTCTATTCAAACCTTTATAGAGGACAACAAACTCAGATGACCCCTGACAGGACCAGGTTCCTAGATAACCTCCCGATTCCCACTTTATCAAAGGACCACAGAGACCGACTTGAAGCTCCCATTTCCACTGAAGAGGTTTTGGAGGTCATTAAGGGTTTAAAAAATAACTCGGCCCCGGGCCCCGACGGGTTCTCAGTTCCTTACTACAAAGCCTTTGCACAAACTTTAGCCCCACACCTGACAAATTTTTTCAATTCCAAAACTAAGGGGGACCCCATAGACGCACAGCTGAACACTGCTTTCATTTCAGTCATACCTAAGCCTGACAAAGATCCAGGAGAAGTTAGTAACTACAGACCGATATCCTTGATCAATAATGATCTCAAAATAATGACTAAAGTGATGGCTGATAGATTAGCGTCCTTTATCGGAGTCTATGTACACAAAGATCAGGTCGGGTTCATACCTGCACGTCAAAGTCCAGACCAAATCAGAAGGGTAGTGGACGTTATGTCCCTCCTACAATCTGGCTGGGATGGCGGAGGTGCTCAGGCTGGGATGCTGCTATCCTTAGACCTTCAAAAAGCCTTTGACTCGGTCTCTTGGTCCTACATACTTCAAATTTTGGACAGATGGGGCTTTGGTCCCAGATTCACCGGTTTAATTAGGGCCCTTTATTCTAACCCCGAAGCCAGAGTTAAACTACAGGGCCTGTACTCAGCTCCTATCGAAATACGCAACGGGACCCGCCAGGGCTGCCCCCTCTCACCGCTACTTTTCGCCATAGCCATTGAATCATTGGCCATAGCTATCATATCCAACCCCGACATTGCCGGAGTCCGCTGCGGTCCCACTGTCCACAAATGCGGCCTATTTGCGGATGACCTCATCCTCTTTATAACCTCACCCACTACGTCCTTACCGGTAGCCTGTAAAACACTTGATGACTTTGCGAACATATCGGGTTTACGAGTTAATTATGACAAATCTTTAGCCCTCAATATCTCCCTCCCGTTGTCCCTGGTGGCTCGGTTGAAGGACTCCTTCCGTTTTCGATGGAGTGACACTTCCATTCGCTACCTGGGAATTAATTTAACCCCTAAATTCGAACAATTATACCAAGCCAACTATCCCCCCATCTATAAAAACTAGAACTAGACCTTCAACAATGGCACTCACACCAACTCTCTTGGCTAGGGCGGATAAATCCGGTGAAGATGACCCTCCTCCCGCGGCTGCTTTACCTCTTTCGCTCGCTCCCGATCTCTGTTAGGAAGGATCATCTGGTCTCGTTCCAAAGCAAAGTCATCAAGTTTGTATGGGGTAAATCAGGCCATCGCCTAGCTAAACACACACTCTTTAGGCTTAGGAACAGAGGGGGACTAGGACTGCCCAATCTACTTTGGTACTACCAGGCGGCCAGACTCGCCCAGCTCTCCGCAGTTTATAGCAAACTAGCCAGACCTGATTGGGTGGACATGGAACGGCAGGCGGTCCCCTCCTTTACCCTTGACTTTCTCCTGTGGAGCCCCCATAAAGCCAGACCCCCTATTCTTTGTCCTTCATTATCGCACACCTTTGCGATCTGTGACAAACTCAGACATAACCCCTCCTTAGTTTCACCCTGCAGGCCCCTGGCACACATTTTCCACAACCCCGATTACTCGAGTCCATATTGGGTATTTTCGGAAGATGTGACGCGCTGTACTGGCGCCGTCCACCGCGGGGGAAAAAAATGAAATTACAGGATAATACAGTAAGTGTGGGATAAAAAAAAAAAAAAAAAAAACAGCATACTGGCGCTGACGCCAGTATGCTGTATTACATGGGAGATCTTATATTTAGGGTGAAATTCCGCTTTAAGGCTCTGAAACTGCCTCCCTTAGAAAGATTTAGGTTTCAACAACTGTCTAGCTTTCTCCACTTTATCTGGTCCACGAAACCTGAACCTCCCCAACTTACAGCGTATGAGCAGTGGTGTGGAGATCTCCTGGAGCAAAGGGGAGGGATTTCCAGGATCTATTCGTCACTGGCCGAGGACTCCCGGAAAGCACCCTATATGTTAACTTGGGAGGCAGACCTACAGTTGACCTGGACACTTGGCACAAGGCTGTGAGCTCCTCGTTCGGGGGTATCTTTAACATTTCTCTTGTTGAATCTAATCTCAAGGTCTTCACCAGGTGGTACCTCACTCCGGCCCGACTTGCGTCTATGTACCCCTCGGCTTCCCCCTTGTGCTTTCGAGGGTGTCAGTTGGGGGGTTCCATGCTGCACGTTTGGTGGGAGTGCCCCAAAATTAGGAGTTTTTGGAACAAAATTTTCCATATTGCGTCCAAAGTTACAGGCCTTGCTATCCCCAGGTCCCCGGCAACGGCCCTCCTTAACCATCCTCCATCTAAGGCCACGAAAATCAACCGGAAAACTGATATTCTTTATCTTCTTAGGAGCTAAGATCACCCTAGCCAGGTCATGGAAGAGCCCCACGATCTCTACAACAGCAGCTAAGAGAAAGATTTCATGGATCATGTCCCAAGAAAAGATGTTGAGTTCTATCCTTGATACTTTTTCCCAATTTAAGGAAATATGGGAACCTTGGGCCATCTATATGGGGATCGGAGACGCTATTTACTTGTCTGGCTAACTCAACTGGGTACAGGACTGAAATCGCAAGCCGCCACCCCCCCTCTTTCTCAATTTCCTCTCTTTCTCTTTCTTCCCTCCCTTTCCGCCTTTCCCCCTTCCCCACCACAACCTCTTGTTAGTGTTCTTCAATACATTTAGCCAGGTATCAGTACATCATACTTTTTGAACAGGCTGTTCTCCTAATCATTGGTGATCCTTTGAAGGTATCGCCTTGTTGGGTGCTCGGTGGGCGTGGGTCCTCACCCCCTCCTCGGCACAGTTAGCTCCCATGGGGGTGCGGGAGGGGGGCCGGTGGAGGATTCTGGCTCGTGGAGTTCCCACAGGTTTCCCAAGCAGGGATAACTGTCCAAATGTCTTCAATGATGTCTTTTTTGCTGGTTATTGCTCTTTCGCCCCTGTTTCTCTACTCTCCCTACTGGTGCTTCTACGGAACAGCTCCCTGTTTTGTATTTCTGTTGTATGGTGTATCTGTTTATGTGGATTTTCCTGCGTTTGATTTTTCTGTTATGCCATGTATTCTTATGAAAAATCGAATAAATACTTTTAAATAAAAAATGTTTGCTAAATCCCCAATTATCACATGGGCACTGTAAGTGTCTAAGCCACCACCAACAGCTCGTACACCTAAAATTTGTAAAAAAAACAAATTTATTAAATTTATGCAGGCCTACATGTATTACCTGAAGCTGTGCGGTATGACACTGTCCTGATCTCGTGGCATTTTGCACTTCCTGTACATCCGGCGAGGGTGGGGCTTGGCACTGTGCAGGGTTGGTCGGCTCCATTTTTGCAGCTTGATTGCGGCCTATGAGATTGTAAAAAAAGGGTTAGATTAATCAAAAAGATTAGAGGCCTGAAAGAGGAAATATCAATCATTCTTTTTAAAAAGTGTAGTACAATTGTCTGCTTTTACAATCCCTCTAAGCTTAACACTGGATTTTATCCATTACCGAAGCTGCTGCATTTCTCTACCTTTGAACAAGTTTCCTACATGGAAAAACAACAAGTATACACTGGATCAACTCTGTGTGACACGCTAACTAGGTTGTTCTTGTAACCAACACTCAGTGCCGATCATGACCTCCCTGGGGCTCGAAGCAAAATTACATGGCACATTAAAAATGAAAAGCGGGGGGCGCCGACAACAGTGCTGTCGGAAATGACATCTAATAAATCAAGAAGCAAGGGGTGCTGACTTCTTCTCCCATGCAGTCAGCGAGTTGAGAAGCAGGGGGAGGGTGTGAAAATTACTTCTTACTAGGCGGGGCCTCTAGTTATTTGGGGGGCCCTTCGCAGCTTTGAGGGGCCCTAAGCGGCTTGCATAGCGAGCCTATAGGGCGCATCGGCCATGCCAACCATTGTGCTACTGAGTCCATATGTGTAATCAACTTCTGCGCTGAGCATACTCTCCTTTTACTGTATAATGACTTAAGTCGGATTATTTAAATCTACTTAATAACACATCTACATTCAATAAAAAATTGGTCTCACATAAAAAGATCTTAAATACAATGAACAACCAAGTATTGGGGAGCTGCGGTGGCTCAACGCGATTGGCACTGCGCTGACAAGCCATTCACCTCTGCAGCTAGAGGTTCGGATCCCGGTCTCGGCTACATGTGAATTGAGTTTGGTGGTCTCAGTCTGGCTCCTGGTGGGTGTGCTATGCGAGGTAAGCTTGCACTTAGAACGCCCACCCCCCTCCCGCAAAAACCACCGCACTCACACGCACTCGAAATAGGGTTAACATGCACGCACTTTGACCACGTGGTCTCTAAAAAGAGAGGCGAAGGACTAACGTGGCTGGTTGAGCGGGCTAGATCCTCTCACTCCCTTATAGGGAGTCCCTCTGCCCCGTTGGGCTTAAAAGCGGAGCAGGTAGAGCGGGCTGTGTGGGAGGACCCCCTCACACACCCACCATTGCCACCCGTGGCATGGAGAAAGGTGGCAGACTGCCTCTGGGGGAGGCCTGCCTAGTCCCAACTCCTGCTCCTCTCTTGGTTACACGCACAAAATATACTTTAAAAGAGAAAAAAAAAAGTATTAGGCCCACAAACAGTAACCTTGAAACATCTATTCTTGGACTGTCTATATACACAACCTGAAAGAAAACCAAATGACGCAAAAGAATTAAAACAAATATTCAGAGTACACATGAAATTAACTTGCGTCTTCTGAGAACTCTTCTAATTCTCCCTATCTGTTCCGGCTCTCTGATTTTCAAATCAGACCATCGCTTCCGCAGCTGCTCACTGGACCTCTGCACCCCGAATTTTGCATGGAGAGTCCTCCGCACCTTCTCCATGATCTGGGCCTTCAGTTTATTGGGGTTCTTGTAAGGCCTTTTTTGCCGTCGTAGTCCTCCTTGTTAAGAACAGCCACCATCTCTTCGAAGCTCATGTTGGTGGCTTTGTAACTCCTGCTCCTCCTGGTGTCTGCCTGGCCTCTCTCCTGCCTGGTTGCAGCTTGCTGTCTTCCCTCCATTTCTTCTGACTCTTGTATTGAATGATTGAAAAGGGGCGTGTCAATCACTCGAACAGTCGTCATGGGCGTGGCAACGTGCAGAGTTTCTCACATGCTCATTGTATAAAGGGAATGGATATTGCGTGAATGAGAACGTTGTTCAGTCGGTAAAAAACATCGGAAAAACGAACGTGCAATACGACAAAAATAAACTTGATTTTTGGACTTTATGAGATCAGTGGATGAGTTTGTGGGTTAGATATGGGGAGAAAGCTAAGGCTTGACTGACATTATTATTTTTTGATAAATTTTGACTTGCAGAAATAATGGAGGCCTTCAGAGAACAGGAGTTCTTCACAGAATTTGTTCAAAGGGGGCCCCGAATGGCAAACCCCCTTTTTTCTAAAATTTTAATTTCCCCAAAAAATAATTTGAGCCAAGATCTGTCATTGTAATGCCCCCCACCCCTAAAATAATTGACATATTGTTGCCACACAGCACGTGCACTTTGGGGGGCCAAGCCTGTATGGACAGTCTCACGGGCCACCACCACTGGAACATCAGTGGCCTCATCAGGCACAAGTGTCATGTAGTTGGTTGAGGGTCTCTTTAGGAAATTGTGCAATATGTAGGAGCAAAGTATGACATGGTTCTGGTTCTACTTAAGAAACCTACAGTCCTTATCTTGTTTGCAATGCCTGTATACTGCTGTTCAAAGTATATAGGGCCAAATGGTCTTGTCAGGGCCGATCCTCGCTATAGGCTCCACTATGAAAGCCGCTCAGGGCCCCGCAAAGCTGCCAAGGGCCCCCCAAATTAGTAGAGGCCCCGCCTGGTGAGAAGTCATTTTCACCCCCTCACCCCGCTTCTAAACTCGCTAGCTGAGTCATTTCCGACAGCAGAATAACCCCCTCCCCCCGCTTCTCAACTTTCTTTAATGTGACATGTCACTGTCGTCGGCACCCCCCGATTCTCATTTTTAATGTGCCATGTCATGGTGCTTAGGGCCCCAGGGAGGTCAGGATCGGCACTGGGTCTTGTAATGACCTGGGGGGAGTGGTGGCGGGGAAACTCATGCTATTTTTTCCAATGATTTTTATCCATAATGCAGGGACCAAACATTACAATAAGTAAGCTCATGTTGTGCAGGGACATTTCTAAACACGTGCCACTACTATAGACACCCAGCAGGTACCATATTTAAAAGGATTTTTTTTTTCACTTTAAGCATCATTAAAATCGCTGCTCAAGAAAAAACTACAGTTTTAAAAAAAAAAATTTCCATTGATACATTTTCCCTGGGACAAGACCCAGGTTCTCAAAGACGTTTTCCATCAATAACTTGCATATTGGACTTTCAAATGAGCACTTTTGAATTCGAACGTTCGAGTCCCATAGACTTCAATGGGGTTCTAATTGTTTGTGCGAACGGACGGTCTGTTCGAATGTTCTGGTGCGAACCGAACCCGTGTATTTTCGGCTCATCCCTACTCAAGGGCCTCAACGGCTTAGTTGTGGGTACGAAAGTTCAGGATGTTATCAGTCCACTCTGTGGTCGCTGCACTCCATCCGGGAGATTTTCTGGCATCCTTGGACATAAAGGACGCTTGTCCCCATATTTTCCAGGCATCGGAGATTTCTGCGCTTTACGGTCGGGGATGACCACTTCCAATTTGTGTCTCTACCTTTTGGACTGGCATCGGCACCAAGGGTTTTCACCAAGGTGCTCGCCCCGATTCAGACTTTGCTGAGGCAGTGAGAAATCGTTATCGTGGGCTACTTAAGCGACCTCCTGCTCAGAGCCGCCTCAGAATTGGAAGAGGATGTGGAATATCTGGGCCTGATTCTGGACTCTTCAGAGGTGAGAGTTATCCTCCCCCTGGAGAAATTGCAGACTCTGACTGCGGCGAAGCTCTTGGCATCCCTCAGATGGTCAACGCTGCACTTCTGCATGCAAGTCCGGGGTCTCATGGTAGCCACCTTTTTAGGCAGTACAGTACGCTCAATTGCACACTTGTGTCTTGCAAAGGGAGATCCTTTCCAAATGGGACAAGTCTTTGTTGTCCCTGGATTGTCAAATCCGAGTGAGTCAGCTAGTCAGGGCTTCCCTGGTATGGTGGCTAATGTCTCCAGCCCTTCAGTCCGGAAAGTCATTACTTCCATTCTATTAGACAGTGATCACGATGGACACCAGCCTGACCAGCTGGGGGGTGTCTGTAGCGTTCAGTCTATACAGGATCAATCAATGATCAAACTTCGAGTGATCAGACTAACTCTCCACATGGCCAGAGGCTTCAGGGACGTCCGGTCAGGATCAAGTCTAACAATGCCATGGCGGTGGCATATGTCTATCAAGGAGGAACAAGAAGCTTGGCTGCAGCATTGGAGGTCGCTCACATCCTGAGATGGGCAAAGCGCAGCGTGACGGCTCTGTTGTACATATACTTCCCGGGCGTAGAAAACTGGCTACCTTTAGAGATGGGGCACGCCAGGCGTGGATCTCCTGGCTTCTCGTATCAATCTAAAGGTTTTGAGTTTTGTGCCCAGGTCTAAGGATCCCTGGGCGGACGCAAAATGCGTTGGTGGCTCCGTGGGGACAGTATCGGCTGATATGCTTTCCCCCCTCTAAAGCTTCTTCCTCATCTGCTTCGCAGAGTGGAGACCGAGGGGATCCCTGTGATTCTAATTGTCGCAGATTGGCCTCGGTGCCCTTGGTACGCCGACCATGTATGCCTGGTGGCAGATGTCCCTTGGCGACAACCAAAGCGAGAGGTCCTATACTTCATTCTGCTTTACAGTCGCTGGCTTTAACCACTTCCCGACGGCGGTACAAATATATGCGGCCGTCGGGTGGTTAAGAATCTCTGACAGGGCGCATGTATGCGCCCTGTGCTATTCCTGGCCACTAGAGGGCGCGCGCGTGCCCGCTGCATCCCTGAGATACTGATGCACGTGCCTGGTGGCCACGATGTCCGCCAGGCACTCGCAATCGGCGGCTACAGGGACAAGACGTGGATCTCTGTGTGTCCTGTCAGGAGGGAGAGGAGACCGATCTGTGTCTCTTGTACATAGGGTCACAGCATCGGTCACCTCCCCCAGTCACCCCCCACACAGAACACACCCAGGATACACATTTAACCCCTTCCATGCCCCCTAGTGTTAACCCCTTCACTGCCAGTCACATTTATACAGTAATCGGTGCATTTTTATAGCACTGATCGCAGTATAAATGTGAATGGCGCCAAAAATGTGTCAAAAGTGTCTGATGTGTCCGCCATAACGTCGCAGTCCCAATAAAAATCACAGATCGCCGCCATTACTAGTAAAAAAAATGTATAATAAAAATTAATAATAATTCTGTCCCCTATTTTGTAAGCGCTATAACTTTTGCGCAAACCAGTCGCCTTTTGCGTTTTTTTTTTTTTTTGTTTAACCAAAAATATGTAGAATAATACGTATTGGCCTAAACTGAGAAAAAATATTAAAAAAAAAAAAAAAAAATTGGCTATTTATTATAGTAGCAAGTAAAAAATATTAACTTTTTTTTCAAAATTGTCGCTCTTTTTTTGTTTATAGCACAAAAAATAAAAACTGCAGAGATGATCAAATACCACCAAAAGAAAGCTCTATTTGTGAGGAAAAAAGGACGCCAATTTTGTTTGGGAGCCACGTCGCACGACCGCGCAATTGTCAGTTAAAGCGACGCAGTGCCAGAAGCTGAAATTTCACCTGGTCAGGAAGGGGTATAAGTGCCCAGTAAGGAAGTGGTTAACGGTATGGCTGTTGAAAGTCAGGCACTGAAGAACTGAGGTCTTTCGGACTCTGTAATTTCCACCATGCTGAGAGCATGGAAGTAATCTTGGAAGATCTATCGTCGCATGTGGAAGGCCTACATCTCCATGTGTGAGGAGATGGGGTGGCGCCCACGGGCTTATTCGGTTTCCAGGATCCTGCTGTTTTTACAGCATGGAGTGGATCAAAAACTTGCTTTAAGCACCATTAACTGCTTGCCGACCAGCTGGTGCAGTCATATGGTGGCAGGTTGGCTCGGCGAGATCACGTAGCTATACGTCATCTCGCTGTTCAGCCAATAGGTGCGAGCACGCCCCCGCTTGCCCCTCATCTCGACGCGCGTGCCCGGCGGGTGCAATCGATTTTTTTTTTAGGAAAAATATGTACCATAATACATATCGGCCTAAACTGAGGATTTTTTTATTTTTTTTATAGATTTTTGGGCTATATTTATTATAGCATAAAGTAAAAAATATTATTTTTTTTCAAAATTGTCGCTCTATTTTTGTTTATAGCGCAAAAATAAAAAACTTGATGTGATCAAATACCACCAAAAGAAAACTCTATTTGTGGGAAAATGACGCTAATTTTGTTTGGGAGCCACGTCGCACAACCGTGCAATTGTCAGTTAAAGCGACGCAGTGCCAAATCGCAAGAAGTGGTCCGGTCATTGACCAGCAATATGGTCCGAGGCTTAAGTGTTTAAGGGGCAGATTTCAGCCTTGGCTGTTTTCTTTCAATGACCCTTGGTGGCTTATCTGTTGGTGAGGACATTTGTGCAGGGGGTTCGACATGTGGCCCCTCCAGTTCGTCCACCACTACCCCCGAGGGATTTGAATCTGGTGCTCTTGGTACTTCAGAAACCTCCCTGAGAACATCAGAGATTGCCCTTTTGACACTCAATCAGAAATTTGCCTTTCTGGTGGCTATTACATCAGTCAGGAGGGTTTCTGAGTTGGCAGCCTTGTCTTGCAAGTCCCCCTACTTGATTCTCCACTCGGATAAAGAGGAGCACTGTTTGTTTTTGGGTGGAAGTTGGCTTGCTTGCTGTGCCCACCCCCTCCCCTCGTTTTTTGACACTGCTTGGGGACGTCCCTACTGCCAAAAATTAATGGAGCTGTGTCCGTCCATGAACGAAAGAGAAAAAAGGATTTTTGTACTCGCCGTAAAATCCTATTCTCTGAAGTTCATGGACGGATATCCCTCCTTTTTTCGTACTGCTTTTTCACAAACTGAGCTGCTGACTGCAGGGTGAGGGGTTATAGCCAGAGGGACCGCGATACTGTTCAGCTTTGCTGTGTTACATGTTTTAACTGTTTAACATGTCTGCCTAGTCCTCTCCTGATAAAAGGGACATAACCCTACTGTCAAGAATTAATGGAGCTGGGGCGCATGCTCGGCGCGATGCGGGATGGTCGTGAGTGAATAGCGCACCGCCAGACCGGAACATAACAGGCCTGATTCCCAGGGCTATATTGCACCAATCCTGCTGGAAACCACAAGCACCCCTGTGGGAATCATGCGTGCAAGTCAGCGGAGAAAGACGGGAAATCTCGCCGCATACAACACAACGTGACAAACTTTCTCCTGGGAGCTGAAGCCAAACAGCACAAGATGTCCTAAGATGGCGCTGGCGCCAGCTCTCACGCGGCCACAAAGAAGTCATCTGACTCCCATCCCTGCACAGGAAAACAGTGAGTACCCCTCACCCACGTTTAAAGCTGACTTAGATGCAAGCCTCACAGCCATGTTTGAAAGACTGGTTGACAAGATTGAAAGCGAGGTTCATAAATCCACCACAGCTCTGTCTCAGGAGATTGCTGGCATTGGCAATCACACTGACATTTTGGATGCAAAGCATGATGAATTCTCTCTGGGCCACAATGATCTAAGGAAGGACTATGAAACCCTTGCTGACAGTTTTGCATTTATGCAAGCCCAGGTCGAGGACTTGGACAACAGAAATCGCCGCCATAACATTAGAGTGCGTGGTATCCCTGAGACTGTCACTGACCTCATGCCTGTCTACCAGACAAACCATGGTCAGCTTTCACCAAGCTCTTCGCCCAAAACTCACCCCTGATAAACCCCCAAGGGATATTATTATGTGCATGAAGGATTTCCTGGTTAAGGAAGAATTCATGCACGCCGCACGTAATACTCCTAACATCCTCCTAGATGGCATCAGATTGCAGATTTATCCAGACATCTCTCCTGCCACCCTTGACAGGAGACGCAGAATGAAGGTGGTCACTTACATTCTACAAACTGCAAGGATGAGATTTAGATGGGGATTTCCCTTTAATCTCACAGATCCACATAATGGCTTAACGTACACTGTGATCGAAGGCAAAGAACTGTTGGTTTAGCTGGGCTTATTGGATCCGAATCCTCCTTCCCCCTCTACTCCCAGATCCTCCCCTATATGGTCCACACCCGCCTCCAGTCGCAACCAAAGAGATCAATGTCGCTGGAGCCGTTTACTTCAAGATCAAGCATTCTGATTGGCGACAGTGACCCAGGATATGCTAACAACATTGAGACTCCCTTAGTCTCACCGGGTTGACATAACTCTGCTCACCTTTATTTCCCCCAAGAAGATTTGTATACCAGGGATCACCCTTTCTGATTTTTCATTCAGATGATGTCCAGGATGAGTTTCCACATCTCGGTCCCCCTTTCACCTGTTTGGCCCTATTTTATTTACCTTACCCTAATTTTTTGGGGGATCTACCTAGCTGGAGTGACATGCCAAATAGATTTTTTGTTTTTCTGTGATCTGGGTTTGTCTTCCCTCTGTTTGACAATTTTGTGTTAACTGCAATGTTTCATGTTTGGCTTTTACACTGTCCATATACATTAGGTTGACCTCCCCAAGTAACAGTTTATTATGTGCTTCTCTCGCTGATGCCTACATCCACCTCTTTTTTTTCTCGAACTAATTTTGACGCCTGTTACATCCGTCATCGCTGGTTTGTCCCCCCATCCTGCTTTTGTGGTTGGTTGTCACATTCACTTTATTGTGGATGTTGCTGCTAGCTGGATCTGCAGGATCAGTACTGTTTAGTCCTCTTGTTCTGTTTTTTTTGTGACAGGGTTTTTCCTGTCCCCAAGTAAATTTTCACTGTGTATTTTTCTATGTTCATAGTAGAATTTGTGGTTTACTTTGCACTTTAGAAAATGGAAGTTCCTGTTACACTCAAATACAAAATAGACGCAGGTTGCCTTACCCTCCATATTACACTTTGGTACTACACACAGGTCTTAAAAGGAGATACAGTGGGGCCTTACGATAGGGAAACATGACCATAATATTATTTTCAGAGCGAGACTATTTGAGACCTCTCAATATATATATATATTGTACCCTTTATTATAATTTTAATTTTTCATTGTCTTTTTTTTTTTTTTTACTTCACCTTTCCTGAATTCTCCAATTGCATATCTTTTTGTAGTCTACTCATGGGTCTTAAGATAATCTCTCATAATGTGCAAGGGTTCAACTCTCCCCACAAGCGGGAAAAAGGCTTTTCAGCATTATAAGAGAATAGGAGCTGATATTATTCTTATACAGGAATCACATTTTTCCACCTCTGTTAGGGTCCCAGTTTTCGTCAGGCATAGAATCGCGCACATGCGCTGTAGAACAGCACTACCGTGCATGCCGCACACAGACCCCTCGGAACGAATTAGAGGCCTGACCGCCCTATTTAAATCAGCTTTTGCCCTTGGACTGGTTGCTGGTTTGTCATCAGCTCCTGTATGTGTTTCTGTTGCCGATTGCCTTGTTTGACCCGGACTTCCTGATGACTCTACTCTCACCCGGAATTCTTGACCTCTTGGCTTACATACCCTGGATTGCTGCTATCTCCTGCCCTTTGACCTTGGCCTGTATCTTCGAACTCTCTCTGCCTTCTCCAGTCCTTGACCCTCGGCTTGACCCCCGGACTTGCCTCCAGTTCTTGCCCTTGCCTGCTAATCCTGAGCTCCCAGTCAGTAGCTGCCTGACCTTCCGCTGTCTTCAGTGGAACCATCTCTGCTCAACTACTACCAACGCACCAAGCCAACCACCTCGCTTCCGTTACCTGTGCCTCCTTGTGACTTCCCCCCCTCTGTCCCAACTCCAGGGGGAGAATCGCACTGGGTCGCAAAGGTGAGCCGCCCTCAGCATCTCGGCCTCGGTAAGTACAGTCCATTATACTAATCACCCGAACTACTTTGACAAAGCCTATAACCAATACTTTTACACCACTTTCACTAATAAATCCCCTGGTGTTGCCATCTTTATCCGTAATTCAATCGTTTTCGACATTGAGAATATTTACAAGGACGATGACAGTCGCTTTATTATAATTAAAGGCTCAATAAATAACCGTGCTCTAACTATAGCATCGGTTTATGCTCCTAATGAATCCTAATCTTCTATTTTTACAAACAATTTTGAGGTCCTTGATCGTTATAACTCTCCTCATGTAATCCTGAGTGGGGACTTTAATCTTGCGTCTCACCCAGCCTTGGATAGGAGTAAGGTCTCCCCCTCCTCTAAAGCATTCTCTAAATCCCTCAACAGACTCATTAGCAATTTTCAACTCATAGACTCTTGGAGGGCACACAACGTTGGTAATTAAAGCTTTTACTCACTACTCACACCCCCATGATGTATATGCCAGACTAGACTATATCTTTTGTACCCCTATGCTACTGGCAAACTCCTCGAAGGCCCACATCTACCCATGTTCATGGTCACATCGTTTGAAACATCGTATGTTGGCCTCGCTCCCTCTCCTTACAACTGGCATCTCAATGGGCCAGATTCAGCAAGACTTGCGCTGGAGTATTTCGATATGCGCCGTACCCACCAAACTAGATGCGACAGAAAACGGGCTTTCCCCGACCGGCTTAACTTTCCGACGCCAGAGTATCGTCAGCGCATAATTTCGCTTGGCGCATCAGTCGCGCCTATTGATTTCCCCTGCAAATATGCAAATGAGGGAGATTTCCCGATTCGCGAACGGATTAGCACCATACGCTGGCTACATGCGCCGTGCGTATCATGTCTGTCCGGCGCAAAGTTATTTCTACAAATAGCTGCTTTATCTTTACTCCAGACGGCCACAGGTCAGCAGGAGAGCAGCTACAGTAGCGTTACCGACGATAAGAGCTAGCTGAGCACCCCCACTTGCAGGACAACACCTCTGTCCCTGCTTGTCTGTCAACTTTTACAGCCATGGAGGAAGAGATCATAGGTCTCCATAGCCGAGATGACAGCTGATAGCTCCTGGCCTTTAAAGTTCAGCTTTCTCCTGTGTTTGCGGGGAACGGGAGCAGCCATCTCAGAACAAAAGTAACTTCACTGCGGGGAGGGGGAACAGGGAATACTTTAGTGCCGGAATGGCGCATCTACGGGCGCATTTAAACGTCCAACGGAACACATTGCGCTGTCGTTTCCAAGGAAGTGGTGCCGACGGAAGTTGTGAGCATGCGCACTGGGATGCATTGACAGTCGACGCATGCGCAGTACGTTCGCTGCGGGATCACGCTTAGTTTAAATAATACACGCCCCGTACCCGCCCAATTTGAATTCCGCCGGCTCATTTTCGATACGCTGCCGCAACTTTAGGAGCAAGTGCTTCATGAATAACAGCACTTGCTCCTAAAATTTCGCCAGAGTAACGTAAATGAGAAACGTTACTCCAGCTTAAAGATGCTCCCATCTACCTGAATCTGGCCCAATGACTCTATTTTAACTGATCCTTCAACTGTGCAGTCTATCAACTCCCACTTGGAGAATTATTTTAGAGAAAATACGAATGAAGATACCCCACCACTACACAAGGTGGTCCTACGCAGCGACATGATCAGTTTAGCCGCTGGGAAAAATAGAGAAAGGCTCACTGAAATCGGAGCTCTTACTCTAGTGACCTTGATCACCTGTATAATAAATTACAACACTCCCCATCCCAAGAGCTCAAATCCAGTCCAAGCGGCAAGCTCTGGAACTTATTCTCTCTGCAAACACTGAAAAATCCCTAAGATTCTCTAAGGCTACATTTTTGCTCCACAGCAACTTTCCCTCAGCGATGTTCGCCAGAAAACTTAACCAAGTACACAACCCCCCACGTCTACGGCCGTGTACACACGACCGGTTTCCTCGGCAGAATTCAGCAAGAAACTCGATGGGAGACGTATTCTGACGAGGAAACCGGTCGTGTGTACACTTTTCGCCGAGAAACCCGTCGGCTCGACGAGTTTTTTTGACTGCCGAACAAGGAACTTGACGGGGAAAACGATGTGTTTCGCCCGACGAGTTTCTCGGTCGTGTGTACGCGGCCTCCAAGCTCCTCAACCTAATCCAATAGAAAAAAGGTGGCTAGATGATATTCATCTACCCTCTCAGTGATCTTCCGAAGGACTCCCTGAACGCTACACGCACAGAATTAGAAATCACCAATATAATCAAATCCCTCAAATCCTCCACTGCCCCTGGCCCGGACAGTTTTTCCTCTTCATATTACATTTTTTTTTCAGGCTTCCCAGCCTAGAGGTGAAATGTGGGGTCTTATTGACCCCATATCTCACTGTAAAGAGGACCTGTCATGCTATATTCCTATTACAAGGGATGTTTACATTCCTTGTAATAGGAATAAAAGTAATCAAAACATTTATTTTTGGGGGAAAATGTGTCAAACTAAAATAAATAAAGTAAAATGAACAATAAAAAAAAGAAAAAAAAATTTAAGTGCCCCCCTGTACCCTTGTGCTCGTATGCAGATGCGAACGTGCACGCAAGTCCCGCCCACATATGAAAACGGGGTTCAAACCACACATGTGAGGTATCGCTGCGAACGTTAGAGCGAGAGCAGTAGTTTTGGCCCTAGACCTCTTTTCCAACTAAAAAGATGTAACCAGTAAAAACATTTAAAGCGTCACCTATGGGGATTTTTAAGTAGCGAAGTTTGGCGCCATTCCACAAGCGTGTGAAATTTTGAAGGGTGACATGTCATCTTTCAAATTATGCAAAAACATTGGGCTAACTTTACTGTTCTTTTTTTAAAGCACATTTGCTGTGCAAATACCATGCGCGATAAAAAGTTGCAATGGACCGCCATTGTATTCTCCAGGGTCTTTGCTAAAAAAAAGCATATCAATTTTTTTGGGGTTCTTTGTAATTTTCTAGCAAATAAATTATGATTTTTCCATGTAGGAGAGAAATTTGAGAATTGGTCTGGGTGTTCCAGAATGCCTGATGGTGCTCCCTGCATGTTGGGCCTCCGTATGTGGCCACGCTGTGTAAAAGTCTCACACGTGGTATCGCCATACTCAGGAGGAATAGCAGAATGTGTTTTGGGGTGTAATTTGTGGTATGCATATTCTGTGTGTGAGAAATAACTCGCTAATATGAACATTTTGTGGAAAAAAAATAAAAATAACTTTCACCCAGACTAAATAATATCCAATTTTCTTGTTTTCTCACCAAAGATATGTAGCAGTATATATTTTAGGTTACATTTTTGAAGAAAAATTCATTTTTTGCAAAATTTTATAATAGAAATGAAGAAAAATTCTTTTTTTTTTTACAAATTTCTTTTTTCATTTATAGCGAAAAAAATAAAAACCGCAGAGGTGATCAAATACCACTAAAAGAAAGCTCTATTTGCGGTAAAAAAAAAAATACAAAAATGTTGTTTGGTTACAGTGTTGTATGACTGAGTTATTGTCATTCAAAACTGTGAGAGCACCGAAAGCTGAAAATTTGTCTGGTTATTAACCACTTAATCACCGGGCCTATTCTGGCACTTTTCTCCATGTAAAAATCACAATTTTTTGGCTAAAAAATGTATCAGAACCCCCAAACATTATATATATTTTTTTAGAAGACACCCTAGGCCAGTGATGGCAAACCTTGGCACCATAGATGTTTGGAACTACATTTCCCATGATGCTCCACTACACTGCAGCATGCATGAGCATCATGGGAAATGTAGTTCCAAAACATCTGGGTGCCAAGGTTCGCCATCGCTGCCCTAGGGAATAAAATGGCGGTCATTGTAACTTATTTTCTTGCACGGTATTTGCGCAATAATTTTTCAAACACCTTTTTTTTTCATGAATTCAAAATATCAAAACAGTAAAGTTAGCCCAATTTTTTTGTATAATGTGAAAGATGATGTTACGCCGAGTAAATAGATACCTAACATGTCATGCTTTAAAATTGCGCACACTCATGGAATGGCGCCAAACTTCGGTACTTAAAAATCTCCATAGGCGACGCTTTCAAATTTTTGACAGGTTACTATTTTTGAGTTACAGAGGAGGTGCTAGAATTGTTGCTGACACTCGATGATACCTTAATGCACGCGATGATACCTTACATGTGGGGTTTGAATGGTGCTGACATATGTGGGCGGGGCTTGCATGCATGTTTGCTTCTGCACGCAAGCGACCAGGACAGGGGTGTTTTTTTTTTTTTATATATTTATTTTTTATTTTTACACTTTGTTTTACTTTTTTTATCACTTTTATTCCTATTGCAAGGAATGTAAACATCCCTTGTAATAGGAATAGTATGTGACAGGTCCTCTTTATGGAGAGATGCAGGATCAATAAGACCCCACATCTCTCCTCCAGGCTGGACAGCATTAGATTGTGAAAAAAAATTCACTGATCTAATGCATTCAGCCGCGATTGCAGCTGTGTTTACATTCCGGGTACCGGGCGTGACGTCATCACCCGGTCCTCCGACGTTCATAGAGATGACTGTGACCTTCTAGTCATCGGTCATCTCTATGCTTCACCAACGAGCGCCGGCCGATTCGCTCTCCGGGCCCCTGATGGCACGGGAGAGCCCGGAGAAGCACCGGATGGTGGCGGGATCAAGCCGATTTGATCGTTCTTATGGTGCGCAGAATCGCCAGCTGAAGACGGTGATATCTGAATGATGTCAGTGGCTTTAGGCATCACTCAGATATCCCCGCACAAAGTGGAGGATGTCATATGACGTCCTAAAGTGAGCAAGTGGTTAAGGGGGTATAAGTGCCCAGTGGTCAAGTGGTTAAATGTTACATTTTAGATTTTGTGTGTGTGTGTATATATATTTTTTGTTTAGTTTTGTCTTTATTTAATATTATTATATATGTGACTATCTATTTTTGGTGTGTGTGTGTGTGTGTGTGTGTGTGTGTGTGTGTAATACAAATTAAAAAAAAGAGTAAAGGTCAATTGTTTAGTTTAATTGACGATAGATATCAATTACATTTTATTATATATATATATATATTCACACATACACACACAAAAAATGAGTTGTATATATTAATAATAAAAAAATATATATTTTAGATCTAGTGTATATATATATATATATGTCTACACACAAAAAATATATATTTAATTGAGATTTATTTAATTTTAATTTGTATACAAAAATGTGTACATATTTACAATAAATATTATCATTTATTGTCGAGCCATTTCTATAATTATAAATATATTTATGTATAAAATTAAATTAATTATTTTTTTTATTTTGAAAACTGTCTACTCCTGTCTTATTCGTGTATTAATAAAATGTTTTTAAAAAGGATTAATTAGATCAAAGTAATGTACATTTGTTGTTATTGATGTATGTATGTACGGAGATATATAGAAAAATGTGTGTATATATATATATATATATATATATATATATTAGGGTTGTCCCGATACCACTTTTTTTTAGGACCGAGTACAAGTACCGATACTTTTTTTCAAGTACTCGCCGATACCGAATACCGATACTTTTTTTTAAATGTGTCCCCCACATATGCAGCCGTGTCCCCCACATATGCAGCCATGTCCCCCACACATGCAGCCATGTCCCCCACACATGCAGCCATGTCCCCCACACATGCAGCCATGTCCCCCACACATGCAGCCATGTCCCCCACACATGCAGCCATGTCCCCCACACATGCAGCCATGTCCCCCACACATGCAGCCATGTCCCCCACACATGCAGCCATGTCCCCCACACATGCAGCCATGTCCCTCCAGCCGCATGGTTAAACAGCGTGCGGGGAACATCACAGCTTTCATTTGAATAGCTGTTTTCCCCTCCACGCATAGACACTCCCCCCTGCTCAGGATATATAATTTCTATATACAAAAAATTAAATTGGTGATATTTTAAAAAATATCTAAAAAAATTATTTGTTGTTTTATATCTCTACAGACATACATACTTCAATATCAACTAATTTACATTGTTTGGATGTAAATAATCCTTTTTGAAAATGTTTTTATTAATTGATTAACAATATTTTGTCAAAAATAAATTGTTTAAAATAATGTTATTTTATTACATTTAATTTTCATTTTTTTTATTAAATCATTTGTTTTGTTTTTATACATGGTAGTACATAATAAATTCAGGGCACAGTGGAAACTCTATCTACTTACCTTTCCTATCAGCTGCTCAGTGACCGTTCTGAGCTATAGCTGATAGGAAAGGTAGACGTCTTCACAACGGGGCGTGAGCTTATTACGCCGGCCGTTGTTATGGCAACCGCGTAGTGTTGACGGCGACGCTCGCTGTCAACACTGCACATGCGCGGGATAGAGCGGTGAATGCTGGGAGGTCCGCATTCACTGTATCCCGGAAGACTACCCTGTGGGCTTTACAGTGCCCACATTTAAAATGGAAACGTCCATCGCTCCTTTTCCAAATATCGTTTCCTCGCCGGCTAAAGGAGTGGGACACACTGGCAGTGGGGTAATAAAGGTAAGAAGAATGCCAAAAAAAAATGATAACCCACGGAACCCCCGCTTTAAGGACCCGCTCGTGTACATATACATCGGTACTTTAAAGATGGATATCTCGGTAACGGCAGCATCTGCTGCCACAACCAAGATATCCATTTTTTCTTTGAGCAGTTCTGTAAATGATAATGGTGGTCTCCACAGCGGAATCGCCACAAGATCACCATTGGCCGCGGGAGAGGCCCCCCCTTCCCGCCGCTTACCGGAGCCATTGGCAGCGGCTGAGGCGATGGGATGCTGTCCCCTGCTCTGCTGGGATATGAATGAGGGCAAGATGGTCCCCACCCGTCCCCATAGCATGGCGGAAGTGATGTCAAAACGTAATTTCCGCCCATGCTTCTTAAAGCAATATTTTCTTGTTGTCATTTTTTCAAATGACAATTTATTTTTATTTTTTGCATTTAAGTCTAAATTACATAGTTACATAGTTAGTCAGGTTAAAAAAAGACACAAGTCCATCCAGTTCAACCATAGAAAAATAAACAAACAAAATAAAACACAGTACATCCCATACCCCCAACTCCATACCCACAGTTGATCCAGAGAAAGGCAAAAAACCCCAGCAGAGCATGATCCAATGTGCTACCGGAGGGGAAAAAATTCCTTCCTGATCCCCCGAGAGGCAATCGGATTTACCCCGGATCAACTTTAATCTAAAATAAAAATAAGAACTTTCCCTACAAAACTTAGTACTCAGTTATATTATGTGCATTTAGGAAAGAATCCAGGCCCTTCTTAAAGCAATCTACTGAGCTGGCCAGAACCACCTCTGGAGGGAGTCTGTTCCACATTTTCACAGCTCTTACTGTGAAGAAACCTTTCCGTATTTGGAGGTGAAATCTCTTTTCCTCCTGACGTAAAGAGTGCCCCCTTGTCCTCAGCGTTGACCTTAAAGTGAATAACTCAACACCAAGTTCACTATATGGACCTCTTATATATTTGTACATGTTGATCATATCCCCCCTTATTCTCCTTTTCTCAATAGTGAATCAATTCAGTTTTTCTAATCTTTCCTCATAGCTGAGCTCCTCCATGCCTCTTATCAGTTTAGTTGCCCTTCTCTGCACTTTCTCCAGTTCTTCGATATCCTTTTTGAGAACTGGTGGCCAAAACTGGACTGCATATTCCAGATGAGGTCTTACTAATGATTTGTACAGGGGCAAAATTATATCTCTCTCTGGAGTCCATACCTCTCTTAATACAAGAAAGGACTTTGCTCGCTTTGGAAACCGCAGCTTGGCATTGCATGCCATTATTGAGCTTATGATCAACTAAAACCCCCAGATCCTTTTCCACTAGAGATCCCCCCAGTTGTACTCCCCCTAGCATGTATGATGCATGAATATTCTTAGCCCCTAAGTGTATAACTTTACATTTATTAACATTAAACCTCATCTGCCACTTAGTCGCCCAATTAGACAGAGCATTGAGGTCGGCTTGTAAATTGGAGACATCCTGCAAAGACGTTATTCCACTGCATAGATTGGTGTCATCTGCAAAAACAGAAATTTTACTTTTGATCTCAGACCCAATATCATTTATAAATATATTGAAAAGTAAGGGACCCAACACCAAACCTTGGAGTACACCTCTGATAACCTTGGACCATTCAGAGTAAGAATCATTAACCACAACTCTCTGAATCCTGTCTTTCAGCCAGTTTTCTATCCATTTACAAACCGATATATCCAATCCTGTAGACCTTACCTTACACATGAGCCGTGTGTGGGAACTGTATCGAACGCTTTTACAAAATCCAAGTATACCACGTCCACTGCCACGCCTCTGTCCAGGGTTTTACTTACCTCTTCATAAAAGGAAATCAGGTTTGTCTGACAACTTCTGTCTTTCATGAATCCATGCTGGATGCTGCTTAAATAGTTTGTTTCCAGCAAGAACTCATCCATGTGGTTTTTTATTAAACGTTCCAGTATTTTCCCAACTATAGAAGTTAAACTAACAGGTCTATAGTTACTTGGTAAAGACTTTGTTCCCTTTTTAAATATAGGCACCACATTGGCTCTACGCCAATCCAGTGGTACTATTCCTGTCATTAATGAGTCCCTAAATATTAGATACAGTGGCTTTGAAATTTCAGAGCTCAATTCTTTTAGGATCCGTGGGTGGATGCCATCTGGTCCAGGTGCTTTATCCACCTTTATTCTGTCTAAATATTTCTGGACCATATCACTTTTGAGCCATTGTGGATTTGGGGCTGTCACTCCCACCCCCATTATGGACATGAGCTCCCCATTCTCCATTGTATACATAGAGCTGAAGAAAGCATTTAATAAATTTGCCTTTTCTATGTCCTCAGTCACCCACTCTAGATTATTTTGTAAAGGGCCTACATGCTCAGACTTGACCTTTTTACTATTAATATATTTAAATAATTTTTTGGGGTTTGTCCTACTATCTTTTGCAATCTGTCGTTCATTTAGAATTTTTGCATCCTTGATTTCCTTTTTACATATTCTATTATATTCTTTGTAACATTTAAACGACACTAGTGTTCCTTCATTTTTATATTTTTTAAACGCTATTTCCTTATTGTTTTAAAGCTTTTTTTTAAACTTTGACCGTGAGCCACATAGGTTTTATCTTTAGCCTTTTAAACTTATTGCCCATGGGAATATACTTTGCAGTAAGGTTCCAAAGAGTCTTTTTGAAGAATTCCCATTTCTGTTCTGTGTTCATCTGTGCCAATATTCCCTCCCAGTCCAAGCCCTGGAGAGCAGTCCTCATGCTTTGAAAATTTGCTCTCTTGAAATTAAGTGTTTTTATCTTTCCTGTATGTATTCCTTGCTTATAGTTAATATTAAATGAAATCATGTTTTCTTGATCGTACATCACGGGACACAGAGCGCATAGTCATTACATATGGGTTATATGGAGTACCTTCAGGTGTGGACACTGGTGTAATCAACTTCACAGGAAGTTCCTCCCTATATAACCCCCTCCCACTGAGAGTGCTTTAGTTTTTTCGCCAGTGTCTTAGGTGTTGGTCACGTCTAGCTGTCCCTCGGAGGTCTCGGGACCCAGGATAGCTAGCCGGATCCGTCCGAAGTGCTTCAGAGCCAAGATGTACGGTACCCGGGCCCTGCTGGAGCGGGGTTGTGCCTATAATGCCTCTCCTTGGAGGGCTGGATTCTGGGCTCCAGTGCCTTAGTCTCTTCCAAGAACTAAACGCTACTGATGCCAGGATGCTATATAGGTCCAGGGGTGTGGGTTCCTTAACACAGGACCCCGGTCCCTGAAGGTCCAAGACAATACCCACGGAGATGGGGGAAGGCTGGGCCTCTTGCATTTTGCAATACCCTGCGGCGTGGAGCAGGTAAGAGGGAACCTGCGGGACTTGGTTCGACAGTAGGTATCCCCCTGGGGGTTCTGGGTTGGCTAACAGTATGCTGGTGCATCAGCCACTATCTCCACTATGTCTGTTGAGGCAGGATGGGATTATAATGTTTACCCAGATAATATGTAAATATATGTATACTTGTGTAAGTTATATATTTGCTACTCACCCCAGGTCTGCCTGTTAACACTGATACTGCAACCCCACATGTTTTAAAGAGGAAATTGCTGGTAAAAAACTCCTGTTTCTTAGGAAGCCCATGGGGACAGCTTCCTCGCTGTGTGTGCACTACAATAAGATTAGTGCTTACCTGGTGTCTGTTGGTGCTGCATAACGCTGGTCCATGTTGTTCCTCTGCTCTGCTTCCTCCATGTGGGTTCAGCGTGGTGCGCGCGTGTGTGCGCGCGCATACGCGCGCGCGCGTGCACGCCGCCTTTGTATAGCGTCGGCGTGCGTCGGGGGGGCGGGCCAGCAGCGTCAGGGTCTGTATAAAGGAAAAACTTTTCTCTGGCTGGTCTTTCCCTCCTGGAGGCAGAGGAAGAAAGGATACAGAGCGTGCAGCTGGGTCTTTTGGCCACACAGGGACACCTAGTGGCGGTTTTGTGGATCTTCAGGTCTAGGACTTAGGTCCACTATTGACCAGAAAAAAAAAAAAAAAAAAAAGTTTTTTTTGCTTAAAGGGACTCAGCCTTAGATCCAGCAGTATCTGAGTCTACCTTGGACTCCGGCTAACGGGCATTGGTGTGTCAATACTCACAGGCTTCCTCGGTATTGCCACCTCCCAGGCGGGTAAAAAAAAAAAAAAAAATTAAAAAAAAAAAAAAAAAAAAGGAGAAATATAAAAGAAAAAGAGAGAAATTAGTTCTTTTTCATTTTTCTCATACCTGCCCTCATATTGGTTATTCCTAGCTACAACAGTCAGGTGTTGGCTATAGGGGTGACCCAAGGTTGTACAATGGCTCCAAAGGGATCTGGACCAGCCAAGGCTGCTAAAGGTGCCAAAAAGCAAAAGGGGTCTCCATCGGGGTCAGAGGATTTGGGCCAGGCTTCTACGGCCCCACCCTCGCCAGTCAGGACACCGAGTGGCATAGTACAAGAGCCATTGGGGGTGCTGGGGGCAGAGGCGGCCCCGATCCACCCATTCCCGTTTACGTGACGGAAGAAATGCTAGCAGCCACCATGTGTGGGCTAGAGAAAAGGTTAACTGCGTTGTTTTCCCGTCCTTGCCCAAGTAGCAAGCGGGCTAGATCCCCCTCACCCAGTGTGGGGTTTTCAGATGCGGAGGTCTCCTCTTCAGAGGAACGGGACCCACAAGGGGATCAGGCAGACCTAAGTCCCGACGGTTCAGACAGGGAAAATTCCACTATAGATGAATATTTTTCGGCCTCTCAAGCGGAGGGCCTGTGGATCCAGTCTTTGACAGATATGGTTCGCACTGCTTTAAACTTCCAGTGCCAGAACTAGTAGCCCCGGAGGTATCCTCATTGGGTTCTTTAAAGGCCCCATTAACTGGTGCATCTTTTCCAATGCACCCCCTTCTGCGGAACGTGATTTACCAAGATTGGGCTCGACCTGATAGAATCTTTGTCCCTCCTAAAAGATTCTCTATTCTCTACCCTATGGAAGAGGAATATGTAAAGAAATGGGCTCTCCCTACAGTGGACGCAGCCATTTCCTGCGTGAATAAATCCTGACTTGTCCGGTTGAAAATGTCCAGATGTTCAAGGATCCGGTCGACAAGAAATTCGAGACCCTACTGAAAGCAGCTTTTACCTCAGTAGGTGCCATGGTTCAGCCAGCAGTAGCAGCCATTGGTGTTTGTCAGGCCTTGAAGGATCAGGCAAAGCATATATTGAAGGACATGCCGGCTCAGCATACTCATGAATTAGCAGAATTCCCTAGGGCTCTCTGCTTTGCAGTAGATGCTATTAAGGACTCCATCCAACAGGCATCCCGTTCATCTCTACTGATGGTTCACATGCGTCGTCTTTTGTGGCTAAAGAACTGGTCAGCAGAGGCACCCTGCAAAAAGCTTCTAGCAGGGTTTCCCTTTCATGGGGGAAGACTATTCGGGGAAGACCTAGATAAATATATCCACACCATATCAAGTGGAAAAAGTACTTCCTTACCGGTCAAGAAAAGACCGCGTGGGCCCACGTTTAAACGACAGGCCATTGCAGGCTCGGCCCCTTCGACTTCCCGTCAGTATCGACGGCCTCCCGGGCGTTCAGCAGTTAATAGCCGCCCACAGGGACAAGCCGCGGCAAACAAGAGGCCCTGGTCTCGCAAGCCGGCTAAACCAGTCATCAAATCAGATTCATGAAGGGGCGCCCCCACTCTCTTGGGTGGGGGGAAGACTTCAGTTTTTCTCCGAAGTCTGGAAGGCCAGAATTCCCGACTCTTGGGTTCGGTCCGTAGTAGCCTCAGGCTACAAACTAGAGTTTCGAGAAATCCCCCCTCCTCATTTTCAGGGGTCAAGTCTTCCAAGCGACCCGTTAAAGAGGGCCTCTCTCGTAAAGGCGTTGGATCGCCTCTTGCTCCAAGGAGTAATTGTAGAAGTACCAACCCAAGAAAGGGGTCTGGGATTCTACTCCAACCTTTTTGTTATACCAAAACCCAATGGCGACGTCAGGCCTATATTAGACCTCAAACGCCTAAATCGCTTTCTAAGGATTCAGACCTTCCGTATGGACTCCATACGTTCAGTGACAACCAGCCTGCATCAGGGCGACTTCTAGCATCTATAGACATAAAGGATGCATATCTGCATGTGCCGATTTACCCAGCACATCACAAGTTTCTTCGTTTTACGATAAACCAAAGTCATTACCAGTTCGTAGCCCTCCCTTTCGGGTTGGCAACAGCTCCACGGGTATTCACAAAGGTGTTAGCCCCGGTACTAGCCGTCCTAAGGACAGAAGGCATCTTGGTCCTAGCATACCTGGACGATCTCCTGGTTATCGACAGTTCAGCTTCCAACCTCAATCATGCAGTAGTCCGCACAGTGCGGCATCTAGAAGAGTTCGGGTGGATTGTGAACCAAGAAAAATCAAGGTTACAACCCACAAGACAGTTGGAATATCTAGGCTTTCGGTTAGATACAGAATGCCAGAGGGTATTTTTACCTCAAGAGAAGATCAGGTCGTTGATTCAAACGATACAAATAGTCTTAGGCAAAAAGAAGCCGACTATTCGCCTATGCATGCGACTGCTGGGGAAGATGGTGGCCGCCTTCGAAGCAGCGCCCTACGCCCAGATCCATACCAGAATTCTGCAAGCAGCTATTCTCTCTGCTTGGAACAAGTCCATACAGGCATTAGACCGTCCATTAGTTCTTTCTCCAGAAGTCAGGCACAGCCTGTACTGGTGGCTGATCCCTCAAAAATTATCAAAAGGGAAAACCTTTTGCCCCATCTCGTGGAAAATAGTAACCACAGATGCCAGCCTAACAGGTTGGGGGGCAATCTTAGGAAAACGGACCCAGCAGGGACAGTGGTCAGAGGCAGAAAGTCTGCTTCCCATCAATGTCCTAGAGATCAGAGCTGTTCGGTTGGCCCTGGTCGCCTGGACTCTCCCCCTGCAGGGTCTGCCAGTAAGGATACAGTCCGACAATGCCACGGCGGTGGCATACATAAACCACCAGGGGGGCACAAAGAGCCTGGCGGCTCAAAGGGAAGTAAACCTAATTTTTGCATGGGCCGAAGCCCATGTACCCTGCATCTCAGCAGTGTTCATCCCAGGGATAGACAATTCTCAAGCAGATTTTTTGAGTCGTCAACAGTTACTCCCGGGAGAGTGGTCTCTTCACCCCCAGGTATTCCAAGAGATTTGCCAAAGATTCGGAGTTCCCGATGTGGACATCATGGCAACAAGATTCAACAAGAAATTGGACAAATTTGTATCCCGAGCCAGGGACCCCTCGGCCTACGGGACCGATGCGTTGGTTTGCCCCTGGCACCAGTTTTCTCTCCTGTATGCGTTCCCTCCACTACAGATGATTCCCCGCCTTCTACGAAGGATCAGGGTGGAGCGCAGGCCGGTGATCCTGGTGGCCCCAGCCTGGCCCAGAAGGGCTTGGTACGCACTCATCGTGAGGATGTCAGTAGGGCACCGTGGCCACTCCCCCTGCGCCCAGATCTGCTGTCTCAGGGCCCGATCTACCACCCTGCTTCACAGCAGCTAAATTTGATGGCTTGGCGGCTGAATCTCTAATTCTTAAGGGCAGAGGCCTCTCTGCCCAAGTCATATCTACGTTAATTCAAGCTAGAAAGCCAGTCTCTAGAAATATCTATTACAGAGTCTGGAGAACCTATGTGGAGTGGTGCGAGTCTCAAGGAGGGCATCCTCGCAAGTTTTTTATTGACAGGATCTTGCGATTCCTCCAGGTTGGCGTTGACAAGGGGTTGGCTCTTAGTACTCTAAAGGGGCAGGTGTCTGCCTTATCGATATGGTTTCAAAGGCCTTTGGCCACACATTCGCTTGTAAAAACCTTTTTGCAGGGGGTCTTGCATGTAAATCCCCTATTAGAGCTCCCCTCTGCCCCTGGAATTTAAATCTGGTCTTGTCAGCTTTACAAAAGCAGCCGTTTGAACCTCTGGCAGAAATCCCTCTTGTGCTGCTAACCCGAAAGTTGGTTTTCTTGGTGGCTATGGCTTCGGCCAGAAGGGTCTCCGAGCTGGCAGCCTTGTCTTGCAGGGAACCGTACCTTATTCTGCATAAGGACAGAGTGGTTCTGCGGCCTCAGCCTTCTTTCCTTCCTAAGGTCATATCCAGTTTTCACTTGAATCAGGACCTAGTCCTACCATCCTTCTTTCCTACTCCCCAGTCCAGAGAGGAAAGATTGCTTCATACTTTGGATGTGGTCGAGCCATGAGAGTTTATCTCAAGGCTACAGAAAAGATTAGGAAAACAGATGTGCTTTTCATTCTTCCGGATGGCCCCAAGAAGGGTCAGCCGGCTGCCAAGTCTTCCTTGGCTAGGTGGATTAAGCAGCTGATTTTTCAGGCCTATGGTCTGAAGCGCGTTCCACCGCCCTTATCAGTTAAGGCCCATTCTACGAGGGCCATGAGTGCCTCTTGGGCGGCACACCATCAGATCTCTATGGCACAGGTTTGCAAAGCGGCAACCTGGTCTTCCGTACATACGTTTACTAAATTTTATAAGTTGGACGTCACAAAGGCTGCGGACGCAGCATTTGGGCAGGCGGTCCTACGGGCAGCAGTATAGAATCCTCTGGCCCGGTTCACGCCCCCTTTTTCTGGTGGTGGAGCTATTTTACCTCCTGATATAGTTTCTGTTTGGCTATTTTTGGCCTTACGGTCTCCCTCCCTTCATGGAGCATTGCTTTGGGACATCCCATATGTAATGACTATGCGCTCTGTGTCCCGTGATGTACGATCAAGAAAAAGGGATTTTTAATAACAGCTTACCTGTAAAATCCTTTTCTTGGAGTACATCACGGGACACAGAGCTCCCACCCCTCTTTGTGGGAACATTGTGTAACCTCAGAGAAATTGCTTGCTACAAAACTAAAGCACTCTCAGTGGGAGGGGGTTATATAGGGAGGAACTTCCTGTGAAGTTGATTACACCAGTGTCCACACCTGAAGGTACTCCATATAACCCATATGTAATGACTATGCGCTCTGTGTCCCGTGATGTACTCCAAGAAAAGGATTTTACAGGTAAGCTGTTATTAAAAATCCCTTTATGATCACTGCTACCCAGGTGTTCCTGTATCTGAACATTAGTTAATAAGCTCTGCATGGTTTGAGATTACCAAGTCCAACAGAGCATCATTCCTAGTTGGGGCCTCAATAAACTGGACCATAAAATTGTCCTGCAATAGGTTTTTAAATTTTTGTCCTTTAACTGTCCCAGAAATTCCATTATTCCAGTCAATTTCTGGGTAGTTAAAATCCCCCATTATTATCACCGTCCCAGCCCTTGCAGCCCTTTCCATCTGTGCAAGAAGCCGAGTCTCCACCTCCTCATTAAAATTGGGTAGTCTATAACAAACTCCAATGATTAACTTTGAACTACGCACATCTGTATGCAGTTCCACCCATAATGCTTCAACTTCATCACACTCTCCATCAACCAGGTCCTCTTTCACGCTTGCTTTGAGGTTACTTCTCACATAGAGACAGACGCCTCCACCTTTCCTTTTTACCCTGTCTTTCCAAAAGAGAGCATAGCCAGGAATATTAATAGCCCAGTCATGTGAGGATTGAAGCCAAGTTTCAGCAATAGCGATTACATCATAGCTCTCCTCATGCACCAGAGCTTCCAACTCCCCTGTTTTGCTTGGAAGGCTTCTGGCATTGGTGAACAAACACTTAAATGTATTGTTACATTTTTCGCTGGTGTTTTTCATATAATTTTTAGTAGTGCAAATGGCACTATAATTTCCAATGGCTGTTTGCAACATGGGAACTTTCTTGTCACCTGCCATAACCCCACCTCCATCTATCCCCATTCCACTCTCCATTAATGTCTGACCCCTAACTGACCTGTGTGCCCGATGTAATTCTAGTTCACCCTCCCCCTCAAGTCTAGTTTAAATACTCCTCCAGCATTCCCCTAAATCTCTCCCCTTTTTGACCCCTGATCTCACATTTAAGAGGACCTGTCATGCTTTTTTCTATTACAAGGGATGTTTACATTTCTTGTAATAGGAATAAAAGTGATCCATTTTTTTTTATTTCAGTGTAAAAATTAATAAAATAAATATGAATAAGAAAAATCTTTTTTTTTTTTTTTTTAAAGCGCCCTGTCCCAACGAGCTCACGCACAGAAGTGAACACATACGTGAGTAGCGCCCGCATATGAAAAGTGAGGTATCACTGTGATCGTTAAGGCGAGAGCAATAATTCTAGCCCTAGACCTCCTCTGTAGCTCAAAAGATGCAGCCTATAGAATTTTTTAAAACGTCGCATATGGAGATTTTTAAGGGTAAAAGTTTGATGCCATTCCACGTGTGGGCGCAATTTTGAAGCGTGACATGTTGGGTATCATTTTACTCGGCGTAACATTATCTTTCACAATATATAAAAAAAAATTAGGCTAACTTAACTTTCATCTTATTTTTTTTTTTTTATTCAAAAAAGTGATTTTTTTCCAAAAAAAGTGCGTTTGTAAAACTGCAGGGCAAATTCGGTGTAACAAAAATATTGCAATGACCGCCATTTTATTCTTTAGGGTGTTAGAAAAAATATATATATCATGTTTTGGGGTTTTAAGTAATTTTTCATAATAATTGCTCAGAAAAACACCATATTAGTGTCCTTTCTGTTGGATGTATGACCTTAACTAGCGATGAGCCGAACACCCCGCCCCCCCGTTCGGTTTCGCACCAGAACCTGCGAACAGACCAAAAGTTTGTGTGAACTTTAGAACCCCATTAAAGTCTATGTAACTCGAACAATGAAATCTAAAGTGCTAATTTTAAAGGCTAATATGCAAGTTATTGTCCTAAAACATGTTTGGGGACCTGGGTCCTGCCCCAGGGGACATGTATAAATGCAAAAACAAAAATGTCAGTTTTTCAGGAGCAGTGATTTTAATAATGCTTAACCACTTTACCCCCCGAACCAATATGCTGCTAAATGCCCAGAGGTGTTTTTACAATTTGGCACTGCGCTGATTTAACTGGTAATTGCGCGGTCATGCAATGTTGTACCGAAACAAAATTTGCGTCCTTTTCTTCCAACAAATAGAGCTTTCTTTTGATGGTATTAGATTGCCTCTGCGATTTTTATTTTTTGCGATATAAATGGAAAAAGACCGTACATTTTGAAAAAAAAAATGATTTTTCTTAGAACAAAAAGAAAAAAAATATCGAATAAACTAAATTTTAGTCAAACATTTAGGCCAAAATGTATTCAGCCACATGTCTTTAGTAAAAAAATCACAATAAGCGTATATTTATTGGTTTTGGCAAAAGTTATAGCGTCTTAAACTAGGGTACATTTTCTGGAATTTACACAGCTTTTATTTTATGACTGCCTATCTAATTTCTTGAGGTGCTAAAATGTCAGGGCAGTACAAAACCCCCCCAAATTACCCCATTTTGGAAAGTAGACACCCCAAGGAAACTGCTGAGAGGCATGTTGAGTCCATTGAATATTTTTTTTTTTTTTGTCCAAAGTGATTGAATAATGACACAAAAAAAAAAAAAAAAAAGTTTGTCACTAAATGATATTATGCTCACATGCCATGGTTATATGTGGAATTGCACCCCAAAATACATTCTGCTGCTTCTCCTGAGTACGGGGATACCACATGTTTGGGACTTTTTAAGAGCCTAGCCGCGTATGGGCCCCAAAAACCAAGCACCGCCTTCAGCATTTCTAAGGGGGCAAATTTTTTATTTCACTCCTCACTACCTATGACAGTTTTGAAGGCCATAAAATGCCAAAATAGCACAAACCCCCCCAAATGACCCTATTTTGGAAAGTAGACACCCCAAGCTATTTGCTGAGAGGCATGTCGAGTCCATGGAATATTTTATATTTTGACACAAGTTGCGGGAATATGACAAACTGATTTTTTTTTGCACCCTTAGAAAGCCTGAAGGCGGTGATTGGTTTTTGGGGTCCCGTACACGGATAGGCTCCCAAAAAGTCTCACATGTGGTATCCCCGTATTCAGGAGAAGCAGCAGAATGTATTTTGGGGTGTAATTCCACATATGGATTGATCGGTGGGTATGCCCACCATTAGAATACCTCCCTTCATCCACCCACTTCTAATGATGGGCATACATGCACCATTTAAAACATTCACCAATACAAAGACCAGGATCGGGAGGACATTGAGGACAAAAATAACGGGTGTCACGCCTAAATCCGCGCTTGCTACACACACAACATTTTCTTTGGGGGGCTCGTTGGGTAGGGGTACTCTCGGGGGCATACAAAAAATGCCTCCCATGCAGTCGGCTTACTGCATTTGGTAGGGGGTGGTGAGGTGCAGAACCGCCTGGATACAGGAGTTCTGTGGTGATATCCTTCTGGAATTGGAGGAAGGGTCCATTCTGTCCTGAAGCTTTGTATAAGACAAAAGCATTCAGTAGAGTCAATTGAAATAAATGTAGAGAAACTTTTTTGTACCAGCGTCTCGATTTACGGGCAATATGATACGGCGCCATGAACTGGTCGTTGAGTTCCACCCCTCCCATATTTTGGTTATATTTGTGGCCACAGGGGGGTTTCTCAATAACACCAGTCGCCGTACGAATTTGTACTGTCGTGTCTGCGTGTAGGGTGGTAAGAATGAAAACATTCTTATTGTCCCGCCACTTCACAGCGAGCAAATTATTACATCTGCAGCAGGCTCTCGCCCCCAGCCTAATATGGGCATCTACAAGCCGCTGGGGAAAGCCCTGGTGATTAGGTCGCACGGTGCAACATGCTCCAATCTGACGATCAAACAAGTGACTAAAAAGTGGCACGCTGCTGTAATAATTGTCCACATACAAGTGGTACCCCTTTCCAAATATGGGTGACACCAAGTCCCAAACGATCTTGCCAGTGCTCCCCATGTAATCTGGGCATCCTTCCGGCTCTACCTCACTATCTTTACATAGATACATAGTCGGTTGAAAAAAGACACAAGTCCATCCAGTTCAACCATAAAAAAAAATAAACAAAATAAAACAGTGCATCCCATACACCCAACTCCATACCCACAGTTGATCCAGAGGAAGGCAAAAAACCCCAGCAGAGCATGATCCAATTTGCTACCGGAGGGGAAAAAATTCCTTCCTGATCCCCCGAGAGGCAATCGGATTTACCCCGGATCAACTTTACCTACAAAACTTAGTACTCAGTTATATTATGTGCATTTAGGAAAGAATCCAGGCCCTTCTTAAAGCAATCTACTGAGCTGGCCAGAACCACCTCTGGAGGGAGTCTGTTCCACATTTTCACAGCTCTTACTGTGAAGAAACCTTTCTGTATTTGGAGGTGAAATCTCTTTTCCTCCAGACGTAAAGAGTGCCCCCTAGTCCTCAGTGTTGACCTTAAAGTGAATAACTCAACACCAAATTCACTATATGGACCTCTTATATATTTGTACATGTTGATCATATCCCCCCTTATTCTCCTATTCTCAAGAGTGAATAAATTCAGTTTTTCTAATCTTTCCTCATAGCTGAGCTCCTCCATGCCTCTCATCAGTTTAGTTGCCCTTCTCTGCACTTTCTCCAGTTCTCCGATATCCTTTTTGAGAACTGGTGCCCAAAACTGGACTGCATATTCCAAATGAGGTCTTACTAATGATTTGTACAGGGGCAAAATGATATCTCTATCTCTGGAGTCCATACCTCTCTTAATACAAGAAAGGACTTTGCTCGCTTTGGAAACTGCAGCTTGGCATTGCATGCCATTATTGAGCTTATGATCAACTAAAACCCCCAGATCCTTCTTCACTACAGATCCCCCCAGTTGAACTCCCCCTAGCATGTATGATGCATGCATATTCTTAGCCCTCAAGTGCATAACTTTACATTCATCAACATTAAACCTCATCTGCCACATAGTCGCCCAATTAGACAGAGCATTGAGGTCGGCTTGTAAATTGGAGACATCCTGCAAGGACGTTATTCCACTGCATAGCTTGGTGTCATCTGCAAAGACAGAAATGTTACTTTGGATCTCAGACCCAATATCATTTATAAATATATTGAAAAGTAAGGGACCCAACACCGAACCTTGGGGTACACCGCTGATAACCTTGGACCATTCAGAGTAAGAATCATTAACCAAAACTCTCTGAATCCTGTCTTTCAGCCAGTTTTCTATCCATTTACAAACTGATATATCTAATCCTGTAGACCTTACCTTACACATGAGCCGTGTGTGGGGAACTGTATCGAACGCTTTTGCAAAATCCAAGTACACCACGTCCACTGCCACGCCTCTGTCCAGGGTTTTACTTACCTCTTCATAAAAGGAAATCAGGTTTGTCTGACAACTTCTGTCTTTCATGAATCCATGCTGTCTGCTGCTTAAATAGTTTGTTTCCAGCAAGAACTCATCCATGTGGTCTTTTATTAAACGTTCCAGTATCTTCCCAACTATAGAAGTTAAACGAACAGGTCTATAGTTACTTGGTAAAGACTTTGTTCCCTTTTTAAATATAGGCACCACATTGGCTCTACGCCAATCCAGTGGTACTATTCCTGTCATTAATGAGTCCCTAAATATTAGATACAGTGGCTTTGAAATTTCAGAGCTCAATTCTTTTAGGATCCGTGGGTGGATGCCATCTGGTCCAGGTGCTTTATCCACCTTTATTCTGTCTAAATTTTTCTGGACCATATCACTTTTGAGCCATTGTGGATTTGGGGCTGTCACTCACTCCCACCCCCATTATGGACATGAGCTCCCCCATTCTCCATTGTATACACAGAGGTGAAGAAAGCATTTAATAAATTTGCCTTCTCTATGTCCTCAGTCACCCACTCTAGATTATTTTGTAAAGGGCCTACATGCTCAGACTTGACCTTTTTACTATTAATATATTTAAAGAATTTTTAGGGGTTTGTCCTACTATCTTTTTCAATCTGTCGTTCATTTTGAATTTTTGCATCTTATTGTTTATAGCTTTTTTAACTTTGACCGTGAGCCACATAGGTTTTATCTTTAGCCTTTAAACTTATTGCCCATGGGAATATACTTTGCAGTGAGTTTCCAAATAGTTTTTTTGAAGAATTCCCATTTCTGTTCTGTGTTCATCGGTGCCAATATTCCCTCCCAGTCCAAGCCCTGGAGAGCAGTCCTCATGCTTTGAAAATTTGCTCTCTTGAAATTAAGTGTTTTTATCTTTCCTGTATGTATTCCTTGCTTATAGTTAATATAGGTGTTCCTTTATCTGAACATTAGTAATAAGCTCTGCATGGTTTGAGATTACCAGGTCCAACAGAGCATCATTCCTAGTTGGGGCCTCAATAAACTGGACCATAAAATTGTCCTGCAATAGGTTTTTAAATTTTTGTCCTTTAACTGTCCCAGAAATTCCATTATTCCAGTCAATTTCTGGGTAGTTTAAATCCCCCATTATTATTACTGTCCCAGCCCTTGCAGCCCTTTCCATCTGTGCAAGGAGCCGAGTCTCCACTTCCTCATTAACATTGGGTGGTCTATAAGAAACTCCAATGATTAACTTTGAACTACACACATCTGTATGCAGTTCCACCCATAATGCTTCAACTTCATCACACTCTCCATCAACCAGGTCCTCTTTCACGCTTGCTTTGAGGTCACTTCTCACATAGAGACAGACGCGTCCACCTTTCCTTTTTATCCTGTCTTTCCGAAAGAGAGCATAGCCAGGAATATTAATAGCCCAGTCATGTGAGGATTGAAGCCAAGTTTCAGCAATACCGATTACATCATATCTCTCCTCATGCACCAGAGCTTCCAACTCACCTGTTTTGCTTGGAAGGCTTCTGGCATTGGTGAACAAACACTTAAATGTATTGTTACGTTTTTCGCTGGTGTTTTTCATATGATTCATATATTTTTTAGTAGTGAAAATGGCACTATAATTTCCAATGGCTGTTTGCAACATGGGAACTTTCTTGTCACCTGCCATAACCGCACCTCCATCTATCCCCATTCCACTTTCCATTAATGTCTGACCCCTAACTGACCTGTGTGCCCGATGTAATTCTAGTTCACCCTCCCCCTCAAGTCTAGTTTAAATACTCCTCAAGCATTCCCCTAAACCTCTCCCCGAGCACAGCAGACCCCCTTCCATTCAAGTGCAAACCATCTTTAGCATATAGGTTGCACCCCAATGAAAAGTCATCCCAGCAGTGGCGGCTGGTGCTCAAAATTTTTGGGGGGGCGCAAACGAAAAAAAAAATATTGCAGCCTCACTGTGCCCCTCACATGCAGCCACTGTGCCATGCCACCAAATGCAGCCACTGTGCCATCAATTGTCACCACTGTGCCATGCCATCAAACACAGCAACTGTGCCATCAATTGTCACCACTGTGCCATGCCATCAAATGCAGCCACTGTGCCATGCAACACAGCAACTGTGCCATCAATTGTCACCACTGTGCCATGCCACCAAATGCAGCCACTGTGCCATCAATTGTCACCACTGTGCCATGCCATCAAACGCCATCAATTGTCACCACTGTGCCATGCCACCAAATGCAGCAACCACTGTGCCATCAATTGTCACCACTGTGCCATGCCATCAAACACCAGCACTGTGCCATCAATTGTCACCACTGTGCCATGCCATCAAATGCAGTCACTGTGCCATCAATTGTCACCATTGTGCCATGCCATCAAATGCAGTCACTGTGCCATCAATTGTCACCACTGTGCCATGCCATCATATGCAGTCACTGTGCCATCAATTGTCACCACTGTGCCATGCCACCAAATGCAGCAACTGTGCCATCAATTTTCACCACTGTGCCATGCCATCAAACACAGCAACTGTGCCATCAATTGTCACCACTGTGCCATGCCATCAAATGCAGCCACTGTGCCATGCAACACAGCAACTGTGCCATCAATTGTCACCACTGTGCCATGCCATCAAACGCCACCACTGTGCCATCAATTGTCACCACGGTGCCATGCCATCAAACGGCACCACTGTGCCATCAATTGTCACCACTGTGCCATGCCATCAAACAGTTACCGTGCCCATCAATTGTCACCACTGTGCCATGCCATCCAATGCAGTCACTGTGCCATCAATTGTCACCACTGTGCCATGCCATCAAATGCAGTCACTGTGCCATCAATTGTCACCACTGTGCCATGCCATCAAACGCAGCTACTGTGCCCATCAATTGTCACCACTGTGCCATGCCATCAAATGCAGTCACTGTGCCATCAATTGTCACCACTGTGCCATGCCATCATATGCAGTCACTGTGCCATCAATTGTCACCACTGTGCCATGCCACTAAACGCAGTCACTGTGCCATGCAACACAGCAACTGTGCCATCAATTGTCACCACTATGCCATGCCATCAAATGCAGCCACTGTGCCATGCAACACAGCAACTGTGCCATCAATTGTCACCACTATGCCATGCCACCAAATGCAGCCACTGTGCCATCAATTGTCACCACTGTGCCATGCAACACAGCAACTGTGCCATCAATTGTCACCACTGTGCCATGCAACACAGAAACTGTGCCATCAATTGTCACCACTGTGCCATGCCACCAAATGCAGCCACTGTGCCATCAATTGTCACCACTGTGCCATGCCATCAAACGCCACCACTGTGCCATCAATTGTCACCCCTGTGCCATGCCATCAAACGCCACCACTGTGCCATCAATTGTCACCACTGTGCCATACCATCAAACGCCACCACTGTGCCATCAATTGTTACCACTGTGCCATGCCATCAAACACAGCCACTGTGCCATCAATTGTCACCACTGTGCCATGCAACACAGCAACTATGCCATCAATTGTCACCACTGTGCCATGCCACCAAATGCAGCCACTGTGCCATCAATTGTCACCACTGTGCCATGCCATCAAACGCCACCACACGCCACCACTGTGCCATCAATTGTCACCACTGTGCCATGCCATCCAATGCAGTCACTGTGCCATCAATTGTCACCACTGTGCCATGCCACCAAATGCAGCCACTGTGCCATCAATTGTCACCACTGTGCCATGCCATCAAACACCACCACTGTGCCATGCCATCAAATGCAGTCACTGTGCCATCAATTGTCACCACTGTGCCATGCCATCATATGCAGTCACTGTGCCATCAGTTGTCACCACTGTGCCATGCCATCAAATGCAGTCACTGAGCCATCAATTGTCACCATTGTGCCATGCCATCAAATGCAGTCACTGTGCCATCAATTGTCACCACTGTGCCATGCCATCATATGCAGTCACTGTGCCATCAGTTGTGACCACTGTGCCATGCCATCAAATGCAGTCACTGAGCCATCAATTGTCACCACTGTGCCATGCCATCATATGGAGTCACTGTGCCATCAAGTGTCACCACTGTGCCCTTTAATTGTCACCACTGTGCCCCATGCCACTGTGCTCATTGTCGCCTCTGTGCCCTTTGTCACTACTGTGCCCCATGATGCCACTGTGCCCCATGATGCCCCTTTCCCTGTTAAAGAAAACACTTACCTGACGCTTCCATGTCCTCCCTCGATGTCTTCTGCCGCCGGGGAGAAGCTTCAGCCAATCAGGTTCCTGATAATCAGAATCCGGGAACCTGATTGGCTGAAACGGCTGTCAGTCTAATTCAAGGACCGCAGATTGCCTGCGCTCCGAGCATAGACTTCCGTGAGACGGAGGGCGGTACTGGAAAAGCCTATCAGAGCCACTGGCTTTGATAGGCAGTTCCCCTCAGCCAACCAGCTGCCGCTATTCAGGTAACCGGCGACCCATGTCCGGTTATATGAATAGACCAGGCAGCTGGCAAGAATAACACACGTTCAATGCATTGCATTGAACGTGTGTTATTTGCGAGAGGGGGTGGCGCTGCAGCGCCCTCTATAGACGGCCGCCAGAACTTCAGCTAAAATGTCAAAATGACATTTTAGCAGAATAAAAGTTCTTAAAGGGCCCGTTTTTTTTTTTTTTTTTTTTGTGCCTGCGGGTGGGGGGGGGCGGCGCCCATGCGCCCAAATGGGCGGGCCGCCACTGCATCCCAGTGCTCTAGAAACCCAAATCCCCCCTTCCTACACCAGGTCTTTAGCCATGCATTCAGCTCTCTAATCTCCCCCTGCCTTTCCTGTGTTGCGCATGGCACAGGCAATATTTCAGAGAATATCACCTTGGAGGGCCTTCCCTTCATCTTGCAGCCTAGTTCTTTAAATTGATTCTTAAGGAGCCTCCACCTTCCATGTATACTGTCATTGGTTCCAACATGGACCAAGACAGCTGGGTCATGCCCAACCCCTCCTAGTAATTTATCCACCCGGTCCACCACATGCCGAACCCTGGCACCAGGGAGACAGCAAACCATTCGGTTGAGGCGATCCTGGCGACAAATTATTCTATCGGTCCTTCTGATTATAAAATCCCCCTATTAACACCAACTGTCTAGGCCTACCTGCACTCCCCTCACCACTAGTGTTGCTCACGAATATTCGCATTGCGAATATTCGTTACGAATATTGCATATTCGAGTATTCGCGAATAAATCGAATATCGCGGTGAATATTCGCTATTGCGAATATTCATATTTTTTCAAATTTATTTTTAAAACTGATCACATCCTAGTGATCTCCATCGACGTCTAAAAGCATTGCTGGTATGATTAGAGACCCTGGGCCGAGTAGCTGAGGCGATCCTTTTATGTTGCCGAATATTCGCAAATGCGTTCTCTGCCCTTCTGTGTTTTGTGTATAAAAAAAATAAAAAACATAAAAATAAATTAGCTTTAGTTTAGTCATATAAGTTTGTTTAAGTAGAGTTAGTGTTTAGTGCCTATTAGTTTAGTAATCCAGGAAATGATCTCCGTTTTCGCGTGTTGACGAGAATTTCGCAATCAATTTCGCATTCGCACTAGCGAAATTTTGCAAATTTTTTCTTTGATAAAATATCACGAATATTCCATATTAACGAATATTCGCGAATACGTTCTCTGCCCTTCTGTGTTTTGTGTATAAAAAAAAATTAGCTTTAGTTTAGTCATATAAGTTTGTGTAAGTAGAGTTAGTGTTTAGTGCCTATTAGTTTAGTAATCCAGGAAATGATCTCCGTTTTCGCGTGTTGACGAGAATTTCGCAATCAATTTCGCATTCGCACTAGCGAAATTTAGCAAATTTTTTCTTTGATAAAATATCACGAATATTCCATATTAACGAATATTCGCGAATACGTTCTCTGCCCTTCTGTGTTTTGTGTATAAAAAAAAAATTAGCTTTAGTTTAGTCATATAAGTTTGTGTAAGTAGAGTTAGTGTTTAGTGCCTATTAGTTTAGTAATCCAGGAAATGATCTCCGTTTTCGCGTGTTGACGAGAATTTCGCAATCAATTTCGCATTCGCACTAGCGAAATTTTGCAAATTTTTTCTTTGATAAAATATCACGAATATTCCATATTAACGAATATTCGCGAATACGTTCTCTGCCCTTCTGTGTTTTGTGTATAAAAAAAAAATTAGCTTTAGTTTAGTCATATAAGTTTGTGTAAGTAGAGTTAGTGTTTAGTGCCTATTAGTTTAGTAATCCAGGAAATGATCTCCGTTTTCGCGTGTTGACGAGAATTTCGCAAACAATTTCGCATTCGCACTAGCGAAATTTCGCAATTTTTTTTTTTATAAAATATCACGAATATTCGATATTAACAAATATTCGCGAATATTCTTCTATATATTCGCGAAATATCGTGAAATCGAATATGGCATATTCCGCTCATAACTACTCACCACTTCTACTAGATGGGTTGCTCTCCCGGCTGTTAGGGATAGCAGTAACATCTAGTGCTGCCACCTCTTTGTTAGCCACCTCCACATCTTCACCCAACTTGGCAAATTTGTTTTGATGCACAAATACAGGATTGGCCTTCCTTGTCTACAAGCCCCTTTCACTCCCTCTAACTACATTAACCCATCTTCCTATCTGATAATCCTGACTTGCCCCTCGACATTAACCCTACTGACCACCTGCTCAGCAAGCAGAGGACCCCTTTCACGGTTGTCCTTTCTGCTTAGTGTTGCAATTTGCTTCTCCAGATCTCTAACGCAAGCTTCCAGAAGGGCAACCTGCTCACATCTGTCACAACGGTATCCATCCTGGAGCTGTTGCACCAATTTTGCATACATGTGACACACTGTGCACTGAGCAAAACCTTCAACCCTGCTAGCACACATTTCCCAGTTACAATATAATTACTTGTAGGAAGTTTAAGATGTTACTTACAGTTTAGAAGACTCCTGTCTTAACTCCTGTTTTCAACTCCTGTTTTTTAACTCTTCCCACTTGTGTTTAAAAGTCACACTTCTGTTTAGAAAATCACATGTAAGCCAGCACCATCAACTGGGAGCCATAAACCCTAAAGCTCCATGTGTAGCCTGTGCCCTGTCACAAAGCCGCCCTGTACCGTATCTGGTACGCTTGCTGGGAAGGAACTGCTTGAAAGACAAGCGGACAGAAAATTTAATCAGGGACTCATCAACGCATCCAACTTGCTGGGGATTAAACAAGGCTGCATAACTTTTGTTGAAATGGTTTATGAGGGGCCAAATTTTGTAGAGCCAGTCAAATTCAAATTCTCCAAGTGGACGACAAAGTGCATTGTCACTGAAATGCAGGAACCGCAGGATCGCCTTGTATCGATTCCTGGCCATGTAAGTAGAGAATATGGGCATATTGTGAATTGGATCTGTGGACCAATACATCCGCAACTGAGGAAATTGGTGTATGCCCATGTTGAGGGTAAGGCCCAGAAAGGTCTTAAATTCGAAAACCTCAAGAGGTTTCCATTCTTTGGCAAGGAAGGACTGGGGATTAGTGGCGATGTATTGACCAGCATATAAATTTGTTTGGTCCACAATAGATCTATAGAGATCTTCCATGAAACACAGCGAATAAAAATCAAGTGGCATTAAATTCACTGTATCCACCTGAATACCGGGTTGGCCAGTTAATGGGGGAAGTACAGGTGCTGCAGAAGTGGTGGGGACCCAATCAGGATAGGCAAATTCTGCAGGAAGGGCACTATGGGCACGACGGGCCTGTCTTTGTCTTCTACTTGGTGGCAGCGGGACACTACTTGTGCTTGCCACCTCGCCAGATTGAACTGCACTTATGGGACTCGCCACATCACCACGTGATACTGCAGTGCTGGATGAACGACCAGGGTGTACTAGGCCGCTGGTGCTTGCCAATCCACCAGAAGGAATAGCGGCGCTAGTACTTCTCTGCTCCATACAAGGGTCCTACGGTTCTTGCTGCTCAACAACATCAGAACGGGATCGGGTACGCCTGGCCTTAGCAGGGACCACAACTTGGTCGTCAGAGCTATCTGAAATGGAGCCGCTGTCGTAAATAGGATCGTATTCTGAGCCCGAATCTGACAGATGCGTGACCTCCTCTTCACTATCTGACATGCTCAGGATCCTAAAAGCCTCATTACCAGTGTACATTCGCTTTGCCATTTTGGGCTCTAAATTTAGTCGTACACTGGTGATGATTCACAGGTAAAAAAAAGCACCCGACTATAGAAAAGCAAATGTAGAAAACGCTTCCAAAAAAAACTGTTAGCGATCGCAGGGATCAGGCCTGTCTCTGCGAACGCTGCAGTTGTGTGTGTTGTGTTTTTGAAGTGACAGTGATCAATCTATACTGCACTTGGGTGGGTTGGGCTGGGCAGAGGGGCAAAACGCTGGTGCTAGCGGGTATCTGGGCTGATTCCGCTAACAATGCGTTTTTGGGTACCCTAAACTGCTGGGTACGTTAGTATAGATCTGATCAGATCAGGTATTGATCCGTTCAGATACTATACCACTAAGGGGGGTGTATGCTTTGCGTGTGGGTGTAAGCGTTACTGGCACTAACCTAACGCTGCCTGGGGCGACGCAGCAAACTAACCAGCATCAACTGTAACACTTATACGGTGATCACTGGTAAAAGGGTTAACTAGGGGGCAATCAGGGGGTTAAAACCTTTATTAGGTAATATATGGGGGTACCCGACGCTTTCTAAAAACCTAAAAAACTATATAACTGGATAACCTGTGTCGCCAGTGACACTTATACAAGGATCACTGGTGAAAGGGCTAACTCTAGGGGCAATCAGGGGTTAAAAACATTATTTATGGGGGTACCTAACGCTATATAAACCTGGCAGGAAACCTAAAAAAAACAACTAACTACCTAGCAGCAACAGTGACACTAATACAGCGATCAGAAAACCGATCGCTTAGTGACACTGGCAATAGGGGGTGAAAGGGTTAATTAGGGAGGTGATCAAGGGGTTAAACCTTTATTAGGGGGGTAGGGGGCCTAAAGCTGATGTCCCTAACACTTTTTTCTGTCACAAATGACACTAAATGCAGTGATCAGAAAATAAATGATCACTTGCAATAGTGACACTGTGACAGTTGGCTGGGGGGGGGGGGGGGGGGGGTGATCGGCGGTGACTGGGGGGTTGTGTGCCTATGTGCAACGTGTCAGTGTGCTGTTTAGTGCAACTCAGTTACAGATGTCCTCTCTCCTCTGGGTCCAGACGAAAAGACCTCCACAAGGAGAGATGACTTCACTTCCCCCTTCCTGTGTTTACACTTAACACAGGAAGGGGCTGAGCAGGAGCAGGACGCCCATTGGCTGGGAGTGATCATGAGGGGGTGGCTGGAAACGAATAGCCGCCCCTCATCCCGGATCGCTTCCGACCACTTACCGACCGCCGCACACAGCGGGGGGGGGGGGTCCCGATCTGACCCCCGACTCGCGGAAAGGCAGGGACGTATGTATACGCCCATCTGCCTGTACGTGCCATTTTGTGGACGTAAATAGTCGTCGTGCGGCAGTCGTTAAGTGGTTAAAGTGAAACAAAAGTTAAATATTCCTTTAGATTTCATACCGGGGGGAGGGGTTGTGTATAGTATGCTTGTAAAGTAGTGCTTGTTTCCCTCCCCTGCTTAAAGCTGTCCCTGCAAAAAGTGTAAATGACTTGTGGCTATAATGAGTTGTCAGTTCCCGGCAATACAGAGAAAAGTCATTCATAAAGAAGACCGTGGGGGTCCCCCAAATTCCAATTAAAGGCCAGGTAATAGGGCCCTCAATTAAAAAGGATTCCCAGCATCTATGCCAAACCCCCTTCAGGTCTGGTATGGATATTAAGGGAACTCCACCCCAAGTCAAATTTAAAAAAAGACAGGTTCCCCCCTCCCCCCCCCCCTTCCATCCCAAAAGGAGCATGGGGGGATAAATAGCTAATATCATTGCAATAAGATCATGATATATTGGTTGACCTTCCCCCCCCTAGGTTAAGCTCCCGCCCTTACCCCCAAATATTGGGCCTGACCATCAGGTCTGGTATGGGTAAAAATGGGGACTAACTCCAGGCTTATAAGGACCCCCACTTTTTCCACCTAGGGGAACTCCCCCAAATTTTAAAAAAAAAGTGTGGAGTTCCCCCCAAAAATCCACACCAGACCTGTATCTTCAAATACCATCCGAGCAACCTGGCAGGCCACAGGAAAAGAGGGTGGGACGAGAGAGCACCCCCCCTCCTTAACCATACCAGGCCACATGCCCTCAACATTGGGAGGATGCTTTGGGGGTCTGTGACCCCTGATATTTATGAAATAGTTACTCTCAGTTCTTATAAGGCTCCTTTCTGCTTAGTTTTAATGCATCTATCCACAGGGTTATAAGGAGCCTGGGGATATAGAACACTTTCACATCTGACATGTCAGCATTCAGATGGGAAGAAAACCAGAAGTTGGGTATGCTTGGTTACATACCTGTCCAGTCCTCTGAGCCCAGGGAATAAGCTTCCCTTAATCTATTATCCTTAAGTGGGTTTTTCCTTTTCCTTGTGTGTGTGTATATATGTATATTATATTGAGTATAATATTTGATTATTTTTTTTACATTTTAATTAGTATGTTATTTTAAAAATATATATAAATTATACTTATATCTATATTTTAATCTATACCTTTTTATATAGATTGGAGATCTGTTGGTACACTTTGTTGAACTAACACACTTTTTCTTTTTCAGCTTACACTTTTTATTCTGGTAAGAAAACATGTTAACCACTTCCCGCCCGGTCAATAGGAGATTGACGTAGGGTTGCCACCTTTTCCTCAAGCCAAACCCGAACACGCCACTACATATGGTGGGTGTGGCCATATTGAGGGAGGGGCCTCACGAGGCATGATTAAATTAAACAAAATAATTATTTTACCTATAAAATATGCTTACTTTGCTGTGCCACAAGTAAGAGTCTCACTGACATGAATAAACCTTAGCACAATCATTTAAAAAAAATAAAACTCTTCCATTACTACAGAGGTAAGTGCAGTGGAGATCAGGGGCATTAGTTCACCTTTTAATTTTCATTAAGTACAGAGGGTATTACAGTATGTGCAGGGAGGGAGTGCAGAATTTACAACAGTATATACAAGAGTGTGGCGCGTATGTTGGTATGTGTAGGAAAGGAGTGCAAAGTGTAAGACATTATGTACAGGAAATGAGTGCAGAGGGTAGGTATTACTTGCAGGAAAGGAGTGAAGAGGGTGTAACAGTGACCAGTATATGCAGTAGAGGAGTGTGGAGGGTATGACAGTGGGCAGTATGTACAGGAGAGGAGTGTGGAGGGTATGACAGTGGGCAGTATGAACAGGAGAGGAGTGTATGACAGTGGGCAGTATGTACAGGAGAGGAGTGTGGAGGGTATGACAGTGGGCAGTATGTACAGGAGAGGAGTGTGGAGGGTATGACAGTGGGCAGTATGTACAGGAGAGAAGTGTGGAGGGTATGACAGTGGGCAGTATGTACAGGAGAGGAGTGTGGAGGGTATGATGGGGGCAGTATGAACAGGAGAGGAGTGTGGAGGGTATGACAGTGGGCACTATGTACAGGAGAGGAGTGTGGAGGGTATGATAGTGGGCACTATGTACAGGAGAGGAGTGTGGAGGTTATGATAGTGGGCAGTATGTACAGGAGAGGAGTGTGGAGGGTATGATGACAGTGGGCAGTATGTACAGGAGAGGAGTGTGGAGGGTATGATAGTGGGCACTATGTACAGAGAGGAGTGTGGAGGGTATGACAGTGGGCAGTATGTACAGGAGAGGAGTGTGGAGGGTATGACAGTGGGCAGTATGTACAGGAGAGGAGTGTGGAGGGTATGATGGGGGCAGTATGAACAGGAGAGGAGTGTGGAGGGTATGACAGTGGGCACTATGTACAGGAGAGGAGTGTGGAGGGTATGACAGTGGGCACAATGTATAGGAGTGGAAGGATGTTTAGGGACTGCGTAGTGGTTAAGCGGGTCATACATGAATTGAAATTACACCAATTATGCAGAGACCAGCCATAGTCGATCTATGTATGGGCTAGCTGGTTTTTACACGAGTCAATCTATTAATTGACTTGAGTACAACCAGCCTGTTTTTCCAAAAACAATCAGTGCTGCCAGCTATAGATAACACTGATCATTGTACTCACTGGCAGGACACAACAACACTACAGGAGTGATTCCCCCATCCACAGGTCAGCAGGTGAGAGGGTGTGTGGGGACAGGCTAGGGAGAGATACCAGTCAGTGGCTGGGTAGGCACTGGCTAGTATCAGAGCCAGATACACACAGGTTACATACGTCACAATCGTTAGAGCGAGAGCAATCATTCTAGCACTAGATCTCCTCTGTAGCCCTAAACATGTAACCTAAAAAAATGTAAAGCATCGCTTAGGACAGGGCCGATCCTACACGGGGTGCAGTGGGTGCCCCGCACCCAGCGCTGTCATCTCCGAGGCGCCGAGCGATCCGCCGAGATTATTACTTTTTTTTTTATCCGAGCCGCACTGCCGCAGAGCCGCCGAAGACACCCGAGAGCCGAGCGGGATCATGTGACGACGTGACGTCACACGGCCGCCCCAGCATCCACAGCGCGCCGCCTCTGCGCTGGAGATTGCAATCTACAGCGTGGCGGAGCGAGTGCCGAGCGGAGCATATTATTACTGCTCTGCGGCTGCCGCCTTATTCAGCTTAGCTAGCTGAGATTGAGCGCCTCTGCCTCAGCCTGCCATCTCATCTCTGCCTGGTCTGACTGACTGAGTTCCAGTCAGTGTGCCACTGTCTGCCATCGATCTGCCTGCTGCTGTGCCTGTGCCTTTGCTTTGAGTGCTGACTGCACCCTCCCTACCTGTCTGTAAGTAAGTTACTGTTATACTGTGTGCCATTTTAAATGCAGCCAATGTGCCCCAAATGCAGCCACTGCCCCTGTCCCCGTCCAAAAGCAGCTACTGTGCCCCAAACGCAGCTACTGTGCCCCAAACGCAGCCACTGTGCCCCAAACGCAGCCAATGTGCCCCAAACGCAGCCACTGTGCCCCAAACGCAGCCAATGTGCCCGTCCAAATGCAGCCAATGTGCCCGTCCAAATGCAGCCAATGTGCCCGTCCAAATGCAGCCAATGTGCCCGTCCAAATGCAGCCAATGTGCCCGTCCAAATGCAGCCAATGTGCCCGTCCAAATGCAGCCAATGTGCCCGTCCAAATGCAGCCACTGTGCCCGTCCAAATGCAGCCACTGTGCCCGTCCAAATGCAGCCACTGTGCCCGTCCAAATGCAGCCACTGTGCCCGTCCAAATGCAGCCACTGTGCCCGTCCAAATGCAGCCACTGTGCCCGTCCAAATGCAGCCACTGTGCCCGTCCAAATGCAGCCACTGTGCCCGTCCAAATGCAGCCACTGTGCCCGTCCAAATGCAGCCACTGTGCCCGTCCAAATGCAGCCACTGTGCCCGTCCAAATGCAGCCACTGTGCCCGTCCAAGCAGCCACTGTGCCCGTCCAAAGCAGCCACTGTGCCCGTCCAAAGCAGCCACTGTGCCCGTCCAAAGCAGCCACTGTGCCCGTCCAAAGCAGCCACTGTGCCCGTCCAAAGCAGCCACTGTGCCCGTCCAAAGCAGCCACTGTGCTATAACCAAGGGTGCTTCTGATCCCGAGGATTTCAAACTGCAGCCTGTAGTACTGCCTGTCCAAAGGCAGAATCCGCATTCCTTCTCACGTCTAGTTGATAAAACCTTGTAAACGTGTGGACTGATGACCACGTTGCTGCCTTGCATATCTGAGCCATAGAGATCTGATGGTGTGCTGCCCAAGAGGCGCCCATGGCCCTGGTAGAATGGGCCTTTACCGACAACGGAGGAGGCAACCTCTTCAAACCGTAGGCTTGAATGATTAATTGTCTAATCCATCTCGAGATGGTGGATTTTGCAGCTGCCTGCCCCTTCTTGGGGCCATCTGGTAGAACGAATAATACATCTGTCTTCCGGATCTTTTCTGTAGCTTTAAGATAGGCCTTCATGGCCCGGACAATATCCAAGGTATGCAGCAACCCCTCCTTTCTAGATGTAGGTTTTGGAAAGAAGGATGGAAGTACCAAATCCTGGTTTAAGTGAAATTTGGATATAACCTTTGGTAGAAAGGAAGGATGGGGCCGGAGAACTGCCCTGTCCTTATGTAGAACGAGATATGGTTCTTTACACGATAAGGCTGCTAACTCTGACACTCTCCTGGCCGAAACTATGGCGACCAAGAAAACCAACTTTCTTGTCAGTAAGACTAAAGGAATCTCAGCCAACGGCTCAAAGGGTTGTTTCTGTAAAGTGGACAGGACAAGATTTAAGTCCCATGGACAAATTGGTGACTTGACAGGAGGATTAATACGCAAGACCCCCTGTAAGAAGGTCTTTACCAGCGAGTGGGTGGCCAGCGGCCTCTGAAACCACACTGACAGAGCTGAGATCTGTCCCTTGATTGTGCTTAGTGCCAGGCCTTTATCCACTCCTAGCTGGAGAAAACTTAACACCCTATCAATAGTGTATTTGCGGGAATTCCATCTTTTGGATTCACACCAGCCTACGTAGTTCCTCCACACCCTGTAATAAATCACCCTGGAGGCCGGCTTTCTAGCCCTAATCAGGGTAGGAATTACCTGCCTAGACAGACCTCTACCCCTGAGAATCAGGGATTCAGCCTCCAGGCCGTCAAATTTAGACGCTGTAATGTAGGGTGGAGGATCGGGCCTTGTGAAAGTAGGTCTGGTTGTAGAGGAAGAGTCCAAGGGTCTCCCACTGCCATCTTCAGGACTAGTGAGTACCAAGTCCTCCGGGGCCAAGCCGGAGCTACTAGAATGACTGGCTTGTTCTCCACTCTGATCTTGCGCAACAGGCGAGGGAGTAACTGTAGTGGAGGGAATGCATATAGAAGTTTGAATTGATGCCAAGGGCAAACCAACGCATCGGTTCCGCAGGCCATAGGATCCCTCGCTCGAGACACGAACCTGTCTAGTTTCTTGTTGAACCTGGATGCCATTATATCTACGTCCGGCATTCCCCACCTCTGGCAGATTGTCTGAAAGACCTGGGGATGCAGAGACCACTCCCTGGCAACAGACTCTGGCGACTTAAGAAGTCTGCCTGCAGGTTGTCCACTCCGGGAATGAATATCGCTGAAATGCAGGGTATATGAACCTCTGCCCACTGAAAAATCAAGCTCACCTCCCCTCTGAGCGGCCTGACTCCTGGTTCCCCTTGGTGGTTTATGTATGCCACCGCCGTGGCATTGTCTGACTGGATTCTCACCGGGAACCCCTTAATCTGGAGGTCCATGCCAGAAGGGCTAGACGAGCAGCTCTGATCTCCAAGATATTGATGGGGAGCTGCCTCTCTGCTTTCACCCAAGTTCCCTGGCGGGAGAACCCCTCGAAGACCGCCCCCCAGCCTGCCAGGCTGGCGTCTGTGGTAACTACCTTCCAGACAACAGGGCTGAAGGATTTTCCCTTTAGAAGGTTCTGAGGGTTCAACCACCAGGCCAGGCTTTGTCGGACCCTTGATGATAGCGTCAAAGGGACTCTAAGGCATGTGCCCTCTTGCCCCAGGCTGCTAGAATGGCTGCCTGTAGGACGCGAGTGTGGATCTGAGCGTATGGTACTGCCTCGAACGTGGCCACTAGCTTGCCTAGTAATCGCATACACAGGCGAATAGTTGGTTTTTTTCTTGTTTAGAACCAACTGAACCAACCCCTTGATAGCCTCGATCTTTACAAGGGGCAGGAACACCTTTGCTGTTCTGCGTCTAACCTCATGCCGAGGTATTCCAACTGCTTTGTAGGCTGGAACGCTGACTTTCCCCGGTTTAGGACCCAGCCGAATTCTTCGAGGTACCGAACCGTGAGGTTTACTGCCTTTTGCAGACCCGGCCGTGAGTGATCTATGATTAAAAGGTCGTCCAAGTATGCTAGGACTGTGACCCCCTGGATCCTTAAATTGGCCAGAACTGGGGCTAGGATCTTCGTGAATACCCGGGGGGGCCGTGGCCAGCACGAAGGGGAGCGCCCTGAATTGGAAGTGTCGCTGCCCCACCGCGAAGCGTAAAAATCTTTGATGCAACTGAAAGATTGGTACATGAAGGTAAGCATCCTTTATGTCTATGGAGGCCAGAAAATCGTCCTTCTGAAGCGCGGCGGCTGCTGACCGGATGGATTCCATCCGGAAGGAACGAACCCTTAGGTAACCGTTTAACCTCTTTAGGTCCAAGATTGGCCTGACATCGCCGTTGGGCTTTGGTATGACAAAGAGATTGGAATAGAAACCTAGGCCTTGCTCTTGGGCTGGCACTTCTATAATTACGTCCTGGCAAAGCAGGTGATCCAAAGCTGCCAGCATTGAGGCCTTCCTTGCTGGATCCCTTGGTAGCCTTGATTCTTGAAAATGAGGCGGAGGATACCTTAGAAACTCCAGTCTGTAACCTGTGGTTACAGATGCCCGGACCCATTTGTCGGGGATCTTGGCTTCCCAAACTTCTGAGAAGAAACAAAGCCTTCCCCCACCCGCGAGAGTGGGGGCGCCCCTTCATAAGGCAGACTTAGGGGCTGTCTTTGACGGCTTGCAATACCACGGCCTCTTACCCCCAGGGGCCTGTCCCTGCGATCTACTGTTAACGTTGGATCGTGCAGGCGGCCGTCGATACTGCCTGGAATTTGAGGGCCCCGAGACAGGAAAGAGCTGCCTTTTAAATGTAGGAGCCCGGAATGTCTTTTTGACCGGTAAAAGGGTACTCTTGCCATTTGAAATAGTCTGAATATATTTATCCAGATCCTCTCCGAAGAGTCGTCCTCCATGGAAGGGAAACCCTGCCAGAAGCTTTTTGCATGGGGGCTCCGCCGCCCAGTTCTTCAACCATAAGAGCCTTCTCATGTGCACCAAAAATAGTGATAAACGAGAGGCCTGCTGGATGGAATCTTTTATAGCATCTACCGCAAAACACAGAGCTCTGGGAATGTCAGAAAACTCTTCTGCTTGTTGGGTAGGCATGTCCTTTAACATTTCCTTTGTCTGGTCTTTTAATGCCTGACAAACTCCAATTGCAGCCACCGCTGGCTGCACCACTGCTCCTGCCGTAGCAAAGGATGCTTTTTTTTTTTTAATCAGTAAAATGGTTTATTGTGCCAAAAACAAAGTAAGATACAGAGATACAAATCGGCATATCTACCAAATATAAAATTTCAACACGTAGAAAACAGTACCTTACACATGCCAGAACAGAGGCACTCATGAGAACACAAAAAACCTAAACTGTCAATGAAAAACGTCAACCAGTGCTAGGGCGGCGAGAAACCGCCCCACCCCCCAACACATCATGGACTCGGCCAAAAGGCCACAGTTGAAAGACTGCATTCCTAAGTCTGCCCAAAAAAAATAAAAAATAAAAAAAATAATAAAAGAGAAAAAAATAAATAAAAATAAAAAATAAAAAAAATAAATAAAGGGGGGGGGGGAGGGGGAGATAGGTAATAAAATAAGAGCCCTTTCCATTACCCATCTGTCATGAAAACACACATGTCCACAGTGTACATCCTCTTGAAGATGCATTTCAAATATAGTCAAACATTTGGCACTTGAGTGGAGAATGTCGACTATACCTGCAACAGCCGGGTCATTACCAACCTCGGTGGTGCCAATCCAGGTGTCTCCAACCAGGGCTGCCAAATGGAGTTAAATTTCCTGGAGGCATTTCTATGCTGATATGTATAGTGCTCTCTTACAATAATAAAGTTCACCTGTTCAATCCATTGTTTCTTAGTCGGAACGTGTGGGGACAACCAGAATCTGGCCAATAGTTTCCTGGCTAAATATAGGAGCCTGATTACCGCAATGTTAACCCGGAGGAGGGTAAACCCCTTCATCCACTGCCCCCAGTATGCATACCGAGGGATCCAACGGAACCCGAACCTGGAACACCGAGGAAATAATCTCAGTGACACTCCTCCAGAACCGTGCAATTTGGGACAGCGCCACATTAGATAAATAAGCGATCCCTCCTCCCCACATTGTTTAGGGCATAAGGAAGAGTCCCGCCTTCCCCATCGGAACAGTTGAATAGGTGTACGGTAGACCCTGTGCAGCAGAAATAGGTGTGACAACCTATGTGCTTGTGAGACAGAGGTAAGAGGACCAGCCTGCAAACATGTCTCCCAGGTTTCACCATCAATGTCCCCTAGATCCTCTGTCCACCCTCTCCTACACGGTAAAGTTGCTGCGTTCTGTACAGATGACAGTAGGGATGAGTAAACATGGGATATCATACCTTTTTTATCTGTACCGAAAAATACATCTGTTATAAGCCTATGGCTAGACATTTGAAGAACAGACACCGACCCTTGGGCCTGTATGGCGTGTCTGAGCTGCAAGTATCTGTAGAATTGCTGCCTGGGTAGGTTGAACTCAGCCTGCAATTCCTGAAACGACTTAAGCACATTATCATGATAAATCTGGGCAATGTTGAGAATTCCCGCCAGCTTCCAGGCCTGGAAGCCTTCGAGTTTGAATATTTCCAGTAAATTTAAATTGTCCCACAGAGGAGTGTCCACTAGAAATCCCGAGACACCCAAAGTGGACCTAACCGCGGACCACAGCTTCCTAAGGAGAATTACGGTGGGCGCCGTTCGAGGCAGATGCGGAAATCCCGCCTCCAGACATGCCAAGACCGTCGCACTCCCAGATCCCACTCTTAGTAGAGTGTCTACGGAGTCGTTGCTATTTACCCGCCCCATGCCACACAAATGCTGCAGCTGGGAAGCTAGAAAATAAAACTTAGGATTGGGGACAGCCGCCGCCCCCCCCTGGTCTTTATCATATTGTAGTGTAGACAGTCGAATACGGGCCACCTTTTTTTCCAAATCAGTGATCTAAATAGGGAGTCTATCCGAGAAAACCATCTACGGGGTATCCATTGAGGGGAGTTATGCATGATGTAAAGCAGTTGAGGGCCCCAGACCATCTTAATTAAATTTATCCTTCCTATCACTGATAACGGAAGTTTACACCAGGTATTACAGGTCATTTGTAAGCGTTTAAAAAGGGGAAGGAGGTTCTCCTCCAAATATTTCTGTGGGTCAACTGACACCTGAACGCCTAAGTACTTGAAAGACTCCACCACCTGCAGGGACCCCGCCGCCTCCGGCAACGAGACGATTGGACCGTCCACCGGTAATATAACGGATTTACCCCAGTTTATTGAGAAGCCTGACAAGGATCCAAATCGTTGAATCAACTCCATAGCCGCAGTAAGGGATGTATCCACATCCCCCAAATACAATAAAGTATCGTCCGCATATAGGGAGATCTTCTCTATCCGCTCGCCCCTCACGAAACCCGCTATTCCAGGGGAGGACCGTATTTGCGCCGCCAGAGGCTCAAGGGCCAGTGCAAAAAGCAGGGCGACAAGGGGCACCCCTGCCTCGTGCCTCTGTGCAAAGGGAAGGGGTCCGAAAGGTCCCCATTCACTCGCAACCGAGCCGTGGGGGCAGCATACAGCAGCCGAACCCACTTGATGAAGTTGTCTCCCAAACCAAATCGACCCAGGACCTCCCACAAATAGGGCCATTCGACGTTGTCAAAGGCCTTGGCAGCGTCCAATGAGAGGATTGCCCTCTGGCCTTCATTATCAGCAGGTATCTGTAAGTTTAGAAAAAGGCGCCTGATGTTGATGGCTGTGGATCGGGAAGGAATGAAGCCTGACTGGTCCGTGTGAACGAGTTTGTTTATAACTTTAGCTAGTCTGGTGGCCAACACCCTGGCCAATAATTTCACATCTGTTGTCAATAACGATATGGGTCTATAAGAATCTGCATAACGAGCATCTTTACCAGGCTTCAACAGCAGCACTACTATAGCCTCATTCATAGATTGAGGCAGGGAGCCCCCCCTAAACGCTTCCACAAACACCTCCTTCAGAAGGGGTATCAGATTATCCGAATAGCGCTCATATACCTCCGCCGGCAAGCCATCCGAGCCCGGAGACTTGCCAGGCGAGGAGAGCGCCAACGCCTCCATCAACTCGTCAGCCGTGAGCGGCGCATTCAATTGCACCACATCTGCTGCCGACAAGCGCGGGAGATGACACTGATCCAAAAAAGAAGCAATTTCCCCTAAAGTAGGCGAAACCTTAGAGGAATACACATCAGCATAGAAATCTTTAAATGTGGACAGGACCTCTGCATGAGATGACACTAGTGTCCCTGAAACAGTAGTGATCGTCTCTATCAATGGCGAGCCCCTCTGTGATCTTACCAGCATGGCCAACATGTGACCAGTACCCTCCCCATCTTCAAAGTAATTCTGTTGGAGGAAAAACCTTTTGTTTTCTGCCCTAGTCAGAGTTACATGTTTAACCATATTCTGAGCCTCCGTCCACGCCCGTTCGGTATTCTCAGAGGGGGAGTCCACGTAAGCTGACTCAGCCCTCTCAGCCTCCCGAAGAACAAACTGCTCCCATGATCTCGTCCCCGTTTTGATGGAGTTAATGGTTGTAATAAACTGACCCCTCAAATAGCCTTGAGAGTATCCCAGAGGACACCAAGGCCCGTAGAGTTCCTATTAACCTTAATAAAATTCCCCAGCTCAGCGTGAATGGGATCCGGGGTCTGGAACAGTGACATCCAAAACGGATTAAGCCTCCAGCATGTACGCTTAGGAACTCTAGATGCCAGTAGTTCGACACATAGAGGTGAGTGATCAGACACAGTCCTGGCCTCGTACTTCACAGACGAAACCAGGGGAAGCATCTCACCATTACCCAGACCCAAGTCAATTCGAGACAAGCCCCTGTGTGAGGCCGAATGACACGAGTAGCATTTCTCCTGTGGGTGGCTAAGCCTCCAGACATCTCTCAACCCCAGCTCCTGCAGTAGCCGAGCAAAAGGCGTCTGTCTCCCTTCCGGGGTGGCCGCCCTCGCCCCAGGAGAAAACTTGTCGAGGCTAGCACACAAAAAATTATTAAAATCTCCCACCACTAACGTAGGGACACCCGGGTGACGCATAGGAAGGTGGCCAGAGTCTTAAGGACCTCCGCCCGAAAAAGGGGTGGTATATATATATTAGCTATAATGCATTGTATGCCATGTAGGGTGCAGTGCAAAAAAACAAAACGACCTCCGGAGTCTATAAGAGAGGAAGTGAGGGCAAACGGGACATTTATACCAATAAGTGTGCTAACTCCTCTGGCATATGATGAAAAGGCAGAATGATACTGAGTGCTATACAGCCTAGGGGAGAATGGGGACTCCTGGCCTGGGAGCAAATGGGTTTCCTGCAAGCAGACCACCGAAGAACCCAGTCGCTTAAGTACATGACCCACTGCCAAACGTTTCACTTTATCCCCTAGACCTCTCACATTCCAGCTAGTTAACACAAACCGATCAGCCATGGTACAAGCATGTAAATATATATGTCAGAAATGGCAGTAAACCCCCCCTCCCCGCCCGGCCACATCGAATTATATAAAAAAAAAAAAACAGTGATTAGGTAGACAAGGCAAAATTACATCCTGAACACCACGGAGAGCATAGCAGATAAGGGAAGGGCTCCCCGATGACCAGGTCCGGGTAAACTGGGTATAACCTGTGGAAACAAAAGTAAGGCAGACCGTAGAAACATAGTCCGAAAGGACCCTTGTTAAACTCAAAAAATGTAAAAAAGGAAAAAAAGTAAAAAAACTGTCAAAGAACCATCGCGTCCACGAGGGACTCATTGTTACGGGGCTAAGTTCACTAGCCAGCACTAAGACATCCGTAGACAGCAGACCGTCTTACAGGGTGCAACAAACAAGTTCAAACAGTGTAAACACCTCCTGTGGGAACAATCCTCCGCCTTAGTAGGAGATTGACATAGGATACCGTCTCGGTCCCGCCAACAGGTAGAGCAGTCAGCAATAACAAGCTATTCAGGCGACAGTCATTCATTTCTGCGTCTTCTCCCCAAATCTTCACGCAAAGAGCGCTCCTCTCTATCCATCCATTGCATGGCCTGGGTAGGTTTCTCAAAAAAGTGGACTTCATTTCTGGCCACTACTCGTAGCTTGGCTGGATAGAGCATGGCATATTGCAGTTCTAGGGAACGCAACCGCTTCTTGACATCTGTAAATTGAGCGCGTTGTTTTTGCACCTCTGCCGAGAAATCAGGAAACAGGGAAATCTTGGAGTTGTCCATCCTTAGAACATCCCCCAGAGTGCGTGCCTTAGATAGGATGACATCCCTGTCCCTGCAGTGTAGCAATTTAAACAGAAAGGCCCTAGGAGGATTTCCAGGGGGCAACGGCCGCAGGGGGACACGGTGTGCGCGCTCCACTGCAAACATATTAGAAAAGGAGTCTTTCCCAAATTTCTCCAACAACCATTGCTCTATAAACGCCACCGGGTTCTTCCCCTCCATCCTTTCCGGGATCCCAACAGCTCTCACGTTATTACGGCGCATTCTATTTTCGAGTTCATCAATTTTTGCCGCATGTCTGGCAACCATCAATTGCTGGGCATGAGCCTCCCGCTGCATGGGAGCAATGTCGTCCTCCAGTACACCCACACGGCCCTCAACATCAGTAGTGCGATCCCGCAACTTCTGCATATCTTGGCGCATATAAGACATTTCTGCCTTTACCCCCTTGAGTTCTGTAGCCAGACCATTCACCGAGGCATTACAGGCTGTAATCGCCGCGAAAATATCCCTGAGTGTGGGCTCTGGCCCGTCTGAGCCTGAGGCCTCCTCTGCTCCCAGCGCGTGGGACCCCGGTGAGCTACTCACTGCGTTCCACGACAGCGCTGGCGCGGGTGGATCCTCCAGAGGCATTGTGTCATCCGCATCCGACTGGGATCTGTTATGACTCCCTCCGCCTTCACCAGGAATCTCCAGCAGCTCGCGGGTGCTGATCGGGGAGAACAGCCTTTGCGCAGCAGCCTTGTATTTTTCTTTCGCCGACTGCGTGGCGCCGCCATCTTGGCTCGCGAGGGCCGGAGCTGTGCCGCTGGGTGGATTGCGCCGGGACATCGTTCTAACGCCCGAACCGAGTCTCCGAGGAAATGCGGGGCGATCGGGGGGAACCGAGGAGCAGCGTGGGACCAGCAATATGCCGCAACAGGCTTGTTAAAAGGATAAGTTGACGGATGATCGGCGGAGCTCACAGGACATGCGACCGTCTACATCCCCAGCTCAGCCACGCCCCCCCAAAGGATGCTTTTAAAAGTGTCTCTAATCTTTTATCAACCGGATCTTTAAACATATGTATGTTTTCCACCGGGCAAGTTAGTGATTTATTCACACATGAGATGGCTGCATCCACTACTGGGAGCCTCCACCTCTTGGAGAATTTTTCCTCCATGGGGTAAATGACCGCAAATCTTTTCGGTGGCAGAAAAATCCTGTCCGGCCGTACCCAATCCCGAAAGATCAATTCCTCCAAGAGAGGATGGACCGGAAAAACTGCGTTGCTTAACGGAGCTTTCAAAGAGCCCAGAGAGGATACCGGAGGAACCTGAGGCTCTGGCAATGGTAAACTAAATGCCGAGCGGACCATGTCTGTCAAAGACTGTACCCACAGTCTTTCTGTCTGGGAGTCTGAAAAATGGTTCCTCAGAGGCAGACCCCTCCATCCCTGAACCCTCTTGGTTCAGGTCTAGTTGATCCTCCTGTGATTCCAATTCCTCCGGAGAGAGAATCTCAGCATCTGAGGATACACCTCTTGGTGATGGGGATCTAACCCGTTTCTTACCAGGAATAGCTCTAGCGATCAATGCTGCTATTCTCTCTTCTAGCCCCCCTAGGGATACGGCTAGCATCTCCTCTGTGATAAACACAGGGCTGGGCTGATCTGGGCCAGCCTCCGCACCAGATCCCCCTAATGGCTCATCCAAGGCGCCTTTTATGTTAATAAGTTGCGGGAAAGTATCGGCATATCATCAGAATCAGAAAGGGAACCCTTTTGTTTTTTGGTCTTTTTTGTACCCTTTGACCCCGAACCTTTGGAAGCCATAATACAAAATCGAGGGACTCCCGCCCACACAACAGACTGTAGTGGCCAGGAGTACAAAACCAGAGTTTAGGGGACAATAGATCACTAATGCCCAAAAACTGATGGGATCCCGTATGTTTTTTTTTTTTTTTTTTTAAATATATATTATTTATATTTTCTTTTACAACATACAGTGACCCCAAACTTAGTTTGCCAGCCTCCAACCTGCTGCAAAAAGGGGAATTTCTTGGCTTAACAAAAAAGGCATTGGAACAAAGTCCAGCATGTACTACCCCTCTTCCGCCACCGGGAGTCACTGTTCTGCCGCTCTGCGTCCTCTCCTTCTGAAAATCAGCCTCAGACTGAGCACTGACAAAGCCTGCTGTCTATAACAGCACAAAGGCGCGCCCCTGTATGACGCCGCAGGCACGCCCCCCCCCCGCCCTCCTGTCTGAACGGCGCGAAAAACGTCTATAAGACGTGCGCGCGCGTATGCCGGAAACAGGAGGAACATGGAGGAGCCGCGCTGCTGGAGATCCAGGAACGCAGAACAGGCGGCAGATTCACCCCCGGCCAGGTAGGACTCTCCAAAGGCCCCTAGGGATCCTTACTAGCCCTAGGAAGAAGCAGCAGGTTTAGCTAGCAACACATTTTTAGACAGGGGAACCTAGTGATGGGGGAGAAAGGGTGTCATCCTGTCTCTCTTAGACATAGTGAGCAAGGTTGCCCATGCAGAGCATACTTAGGCTATCCCCCCTTTTAGGTTACCCCGGAGAGCCTGCTGTCGAACCAAGTCCCGCAGGCTCCCCCTTACCTGCTCCATGCTGCAGGATGTTTGTCCAGCAAACTGATCCAATCTTCTCCCATCTCCGTGGGTAGCGTAGTAGACCTTCAGGCCCTGGGGTCCTATGAAGGTACCCACTGTCCTGGACCTATATAGCACCCTGGCAAACAGGAACTTATGGTTTTTACAAACTCCAAGTCCTGGGCCCAGGGTCCAGCCCTCCAAAGAGGAGCATTATAGGCAAAACCCCCGGCTTGGGGCCCGGGTACTGTCCACTTTGGCACTGAGGCTCCTTGGACAGATCCGGTTAGCCCGCCCTTAATCCCAAGGATGTGGAGCAAAGCTATTCCGTGACCAACACCTAAGACACTGGCGACAAAACTGAGGGACTCCCTCTAGGGGAGGGGGTTATATAGGGAGGGGACTTCCTGTTTGAGATTGCCAGTGTCCACACCTGAAGGTACTCCATATAACCCACATAGTAATGAATATGCCGCTCTGTGTCCCGTGATGTACGAGAAAGAAAATTGTGCCTTGGGCACAACACAACACTTGCAACCCCTCCCATTAACTCCAATTGGAGCGCAACAAGGAGCCACGTACAAATTATTGCATCAAAAATTGTTACTATGCGCCCCTGTTAAACAGGGGCTGAAAAATTGTGCCGTGGGCACAACACAACACTTGCAACCACTCCCAATAACCCCAATTGGAGCGCAACAAGGAGCCACATGCAAATTATTGCATCAAAAATTGTTTTTAGGCGCCCCTGTTAAACAGGGGCTGAAAAATTGTGCCTCGGGCACAACACAACACTTGCAACCCCTCCCAATAACTCCAATTGGAGCTCAACAAGGAGCCACGTGCAAATTATTGCATCAAAAATTGTTATTAGGTGCCCCTGTTAAACAGGGGCAGAAAAATTGTGCATTGGGCACAACACAACACTTGCAACCCCTCCCAATAACTCCAATTGGAGCGCAACAAGGAGCTACGTGCAAATTATTGCATCAACAATTGTTATTAAGCGCCCCTGTTAAACAGGGGCTGGAAAATTGTGCCTTGGGCACAACACAACACTTGCAACCCCTCCCAATCACTCCAATTGGAGCGCAACAAGGAGCCACGTGCAAATTATTGCATCAAAAATTGTTATTAGGCGCCCCTGTTAAACAGGAGCTGAAAAATTGTGCCTTGGGCACAACACTTGCAACCCCTCCCAATAACTCCAATTGGAGCGCAACAAGAAGCCACGTGCAAATTTTTGCATCAAAATTTTTTATTAGGCGCCCCTGTTAAACAGGGGCAGAAAAATTGTGCATTGGGCACAACACAACACTTGCAACCCCTCCCAATAACTCCAATTGAAGCGCAACAAGGAGCCACGTGCAAATTATTGCATCAAAAATTGTTATTAGGCGCCCCTGTTAAACAGGGGCAGAAAAATTGTGCATTGGGCACAACACAACACTTGCAACCCCTCCCAATAACTCCAATTGGAGCGCAACAAGGAGCCACGTGCAAATTATTGCATCAAAAATTGTTATTAGGCGCCCCTGTTAAACAGGGGCTGAAAAATTGAGCATTGGGCACAACACAACACTTGCAACCCCTCCCAATAACTCCAATTGGAGCGCAACAAGGAGCCACGTGCAAATTATTCCATCAAAAATTGTTATTAGGCGCCCCTGTTAAACAGGGGCTGAAAAATTGTGCATTGGGCACAACACAACACTTGCAACCCCTCCCAATAACTCCAATTGGAGCGCAACAAGGAGCCACGTGCAAATTATTGCATCAAAATTTTTTATTAGGCGCCCCTGTTAAACAGGGGCAGAAAAATTGTGCATTGAGCACAACACAACACTTGCAACCCCTCCCAATAACTCCAATTTGAGCGCAACAAGGAGCCACGTGCAAATTATTGCATCAAAAATTGTTATTAGGCGCCCCTGTTAAACAGGGGCAGAAAAATTGTGCCTTGGGCAAAACACAACACTTGCAACCCCTCCCAATAACTCCAATTGGAGCGCAACAAGGAGCCACGTGCAAATTATTGCATCAAAAATTGTTATTAAGCGCCCCTGTTAAACAGGGGCTGAAAAATTGTGCCTTGGGCACAACACAACACTTGCAACCCCTCCCAATAACTCCAATTGGAGAGCAACAAGGAGCCACGTGCAAATTATTGCATCAAAAATACATGCTGGCCTAAGCTGCGCCACACTGGGCTTTTTTTTATCTTTTGATTGTAAAAAATATTAATTTGTTTGAATATTTTTACATTTTCAATAAATACCCAAATTACTTTTTTGGATTTACACTATGTGGAGGCCCTCTCTTTTTTTCCCTTTTATAATCTAACCCTTGGTGGAGTCACGGTCTGGGTATTGGATTGTTTAAACATCCAGCTTTCCCCCATTCCCTAGAGTATATTCCCCTCTGAATGTACTGTCAGCAGAAGGAGGATTTCATCAGAAGACCTACATTCCTGGTTTCACTACCAGTGGATATAAGCCTGATTGACCCATTGCCGTACGGTGAGTTGGGTCCACATCTGCGGGTAAGAGTATTAATTTCTCCCCCAATATCCAAAGGTTCAAAGCACTCCCGGATGACCACCTATGCTGTATATCTCACCTATTTCGCAAGATATCTGGGTTTTGATCATAACGCTGTGTCATCTTTCTATTCTGTGGACTGTGACCCTATATGTATAGACTACCTAGATACCATCTCAGTAGTCTTGTGCCTGCCATTCTGTCTTCAATATTATTGGAAGTTTACCATTTTTGAGAAATGTTTTATTTTTATTTTCTAATTTGATATTTTTAGTGTACTGTTTGTTTTCACATAACTTTTCAGTCACATGCATATGACATTTCTCCATTATTGTGTT